>OU026149.1:60446244-60644478 GCA_907269125.1 Eristalis pertinax
AATACAAATACAAATACAAATACAAATACAAATACAAATACAAATACAAATACAAATACAAATACAAATACAAATACAAATACAAATACAAATACAAATACAAATACAAATACAAATACAAATACAAATACAAATACAAATACAAATACAAATACAAATACAAATACAAATACAAATACAAATACAAATACAAATACAAATACAAATACAAATACAAATACAAATACAAATACAAATACAAATACAAATACAAATACAAATACAAATACAAATACAAATACAAATACAAATACAAATACAAATACAAATACAAATACAAATACAAATACAAATACAAATACAAATACAAATACAAATACAAATACAAATACAAATACAAATACAAATACAAATACAAATACAAATACAAATACAAATACAAATACAAATACAAATACAAATACAAATACAAATACAAATACAAATACAAATACAAATACAAATACAAATACAAATACAAATACAAATACAAATACAAATACAAATACAAATACAAATACAAATACAAATACAAATACAAATACAAATACAAATACAAATACAAATACAAATACAAATACAAATACAAATACAAATACAAATACAAATACAAATACAAATACAAATACAAATACAAATACAAATACAAATACAAATACAAATACAAATACAAATACAAATACAAATACAAATACAAATACAAATACAAATACAAATACAAATACAAATACAAATACAAATACAAATACAAATACAAATACAAATACAAATACAAATACAAATACAAATACAAATACAAATACAAATACAAATACAAATACAAATACAAATACAAATACAAATACAAATACAAATACAAATACAAATACAAATACAAATACAAATACAAATACAAATACAAATACAAATACAAATACAAATACAAATACAAATACAAATACAAATACAAATACAAATACAAATACAAATACAAATACAAATACAAATACAAATACAAATACAAATACAAATACAAATACAAATACAAATACAAATACAAATACAAATACAAATACAAATACAAATACAAATACAAATACAAATACAAATACAAATACAAATACAAATACAAATACAAATACAAATACAAATACAAATACAAATACAAATACAAATACAAATACAAATACAAATACAAATACAAATACAAATACAAATACAAATACAAATACAAATACAAATACAAATACAAATACAAATACAAATACAAATACAAATACAAATACAAATACAAATACAAATACAAATTCAAATACAAATACAAATACAAATACAAATACAAATACAAATACAAATACAAATACAAATACAAATACAAATACAAATACAAATACAAATACAAATACAAATACAAATTCAAATACAAATACAAATACAAATACAAATACAAATACAAATACAAATACAAATACAAATACAAATACAAATACAAATACAAATACAAATACAAATACAAATACAAATACAAATACAAATACAAATACAAATACAAATACAAATACAAATACAAATACAAATACAAATACAAATACAAATACAAATACAAATACAAATACAAATACAAATACAAATACAAATACAAATACAAATACAAATACAAATACAAATACAAATACAAATACAAATACAAATACAAATACAAATACAAATACAAATACAAATACAAATACAAATACAAATACAAATACAAATACAAATACAAATACAAATACAAACACAAATACAAATACAAATACAAATACAAATACAAATACAAATACAAATACAAATACAAATACAAATACAAATACAAATACAAATACAAATACAAATACAAATACAAATACAAATACAAATACAAATACAAATACAAATACAAATACAAATACAAATACAAATACAAATACAAATACAAATACAAATACAAATACAAATACAAATACAAATACAAATACAAATACAAATACAAATACAAATACAAATACAAATACAAATACAAATACAAATACAAATACAAATACAAATACAAATACAAATACAAATACAAATACAAATACAAATACAAATACAAATACAAATACAAATATCAAATACAAATACAAATACAAATACAAATACAAATACAAATACAAATACAAATACAAATACAAATACAAATACAAATACAAATACAAATACAAATACAAATACAAATACAAATACAAATACAAATACAAATACAAATACAAATACAAATACAAATACAAATACAAATACAAATACAAATACAAATACAAATACAAATACAAATACAAATACAAATACAAATACAAATACAAATACAAATACAAATACAAATACAAATACAAATACAAATACAAATACAAATACAAATACAAATACAAATACAAATACAAATACAAATACAAATACAAATACAAATACAAATACAAATACAAATACAAATACAAATACAAATACAAATACAAATACAAATACAAATACAAATACAAATACAAATACAAATACAAATACAAATACAAATACAAATACAAATACAAATACAAATACAAATACAAATACAAATACAAATACAAATACAAATACAAATACAAATACAAATACAAATACAAATACAAATACAAATACAAATACAAATACAAATACAAATACAAATACAAATACAAATACAAATACAAATACAAATACAAATACAAATACAAATACAAATACAAATACAAATACAAATACAAATACAAATACAAATACAAATACAAATACAAATACAAATACAAATACAAATACAAATACAAATACAAATACAAATACAAATACAAATACAAATACAAATACAAATACAAATACAAATACAAATACAAATACAAATACAAATACAAATACAAATACAAATACACATACAAATACAAATACAAATACAAATACAAATACAAATACAAATACAAATACAAATACAAATACAAATACAAATACAAATACAAATACAAATACAAATACAAATACAAATACAAATACAAATACAAATACAAATACAAATACAAATACAAATACAAATACAAATACAAATACAAATACAAATACAAATACAAATACAAATACAAATACAAATACAAATACAAATACAAATACAAATACAAATACAAATACAAATACAAATACAAATACAAATACAAATACAAATACAAATACAAATACAAATACAAATACAAATACAAATACAAATACAAATACAAATACAAATACAAATACAAATACAAATACAAATACAAATACAAATACAAATACAAATACAAATACAAATACAAATACAAATACAAATACAAATACAAATACAAATACAAATACAAATACAAATACAAATACAAATACAAATACAAATACAAATACAAATACAAATACAAATACAAATACAAATACAAATACAAATACAAATACAAATACAAATACAAATACAAATACAAATACAAATACAAATACAAATACAAATACAAATACAAATACAAATACAAATACAAATACAAATACAAATACAAATACAAATACAAATACAAATACAAATACAAATACAAATACAAATACAAATACAAATACAAATACAAATACAAATACAAATACAAATACAAATACAAATACAAATACAAATACAAATACAAATACAAATACAAATACAAATACAAATACAAATACAAATACAAATACAAATACAAATACAAATACAAATACAAATACAAATACAAATACAAATACAAATACAAATACAAATACAAATACAAATACAAATACAAATACAAATACAAATACAAATACAAATACAAATACAAATACAAATACAAATACAAATACAAATACAAATACAAATACAAATACAAATACAAATACAAATACAAATACAAATACAAATACAAATACAAATACAAATACAAATACAAATACAAATACAAATACAAATACAAATACAAATACAAATACAAATACAAATACAAATACAAATACAAATACAAATACAAATACAAATACAAATACAAATACAAATACAAATACAAATACAAATACAAATACAAATACAAATACAAATACAAATACAAATACAAATACAAATACAAATACAAATACAAATACAAATACAAATACAAATACAAATACAAATACAAATACAAATACAAATACAAATACAAATACAAATACAAATACAAATACAAATACAAATACAAATACAAATACAAATACAAATACAAATACAAATACAAATACAAATACAAATACAAATACAAATACAAATACAAATACAAATACAAATACAAATACAAATACAAATACAAATACAAATACAAATACAAATACAAATACAAATACAAATACAAATACAAATACAAATACAAATACAAATACAAATACAAATACAAATACAAATACAAATACAAATACAAATACAAATACAAATACAAATACAAATACAAATACAAATACAAATACAAATACAAATACAAATACAAATACAAATACAAATACAAATACAAATACAAATACAAATACAAATACAAATACAAATACAAATACAAATACAAATACAAATACAAATACAAATACAAATACAAATACAAATACAAATACAAATACAAATACAAATACAAATACAAATACAAATACAAATACAAATACAAATACAAATACAAATACAAATACAAATACAAATACAAATACAAATACAAATACAAATACAAATACAAATACAAATACAAATACAAATACAAATACAAATACAAATACAAATACAAATACAAATACAAATACAAATACAAATACAAATACAAATACAAATACAAATACAAATACAAATACAAATACAAATACAAATACAAATACAAATACAAATACAAATACAAATACAAATACAAATACAAATACAAATACAAATACAAATACAAATACAAATACAAATACAAATACAAATACAAATACAAATACAAATACAAATACAAATACAAATACAAATACAAATACAAATACAAATACAAATACAAATACAAATACAAATACAAATACAAATACAAATACAAATACAAATACAAATACAAATACAAATACAAATACAAATACAAATACAAATACAAATACAAATACAAATACAAATACAAATACAAATACAAATACAAATACAAATACAAATACAAATACAAATACAAATACAAATACAAATACAAATACAAATACAAATACAAATACAAATACAAATACAAATACAAATACAAATACAAATACAAATACAAATACAAATACAAATACAAATACAAATACAAATACAAATACAAATACAAATACAAATACAAATACAAATACAAATACAAATACAAATACAAATACAAATACAAATACAAATACAAATACAAATACAAATACAAATACAAATACAAATACAAATACAAATACAAATACAAATACAAATACAAATACAAATACAAATACAAATACAAATACAAATACAAATACAAATACAAATACAAATACAAATACAAATACAAATACAAATACAAATACAAATACAAATACAAATACAAATACAAATACAAATACAAATACAAATACAAATACAAATACAAATACAAATACAAATACAAATACAAATACAAATACAAATACAAATACAAATACAAATACAAATACAAATACAAATACAAATACAAATACAAATACAAATACAAATACAAATACAAATACAAATACAAATACAAATACAAATACAAATACAAATACAAATACAAATACAAATACAAATACAAATACAAATACAAATACAAATACAAATACAAATACAAATACAAATACAAATACAAATACAAATACAAATACAAATACAAATACAAATACAAATACAAATACAAATACAAATACAAATACAAATACAAATACAAATACAAATACAAATACAAATACAAATACAAATACAAATACAAATACAAATACAAATACAAATACAAATACAAATACAAATACAAATACAAATACAAATACAAATACAAATACAAATACAAATACAAATACAAATACAAATACAAATACAAATACAAATACAAATACAAATACAAATACAAATACAAATACAAATACAAATACAAATACAAATACAAATACAAATACAAATACAAATACAAATACAAATACAAATACAAATACAAATACAAATACAAATACAAATACAAATACAAATACAAATACAAATACAAATACAAATACAAATACAAATACAAATACAAATACAAATACAAATACAAATACAAATACAAATACAAATACAAATACAAATACAAATACAAATACAAATACAAATACAAATACAAATACAAATACAAATACAAATACAAATACAAATACAAATACAAATACAAATACAAATACAAATACAAATACAAATACAAATACAAATACAAATACAAATACAAATACAAATACAAATACAAATACAAATACAAATACAAATACAAATACAAATACAAATACAAATACAAATACAAATACAAATACAAATACAAATACAAATACAAATACAAATACAAATACAAATACAAATACAAATACAAATACAAATACAAATACAAATACAAATACAAATACAAATACAAATACAAATACAAATACAAATACAAATACAAATACAAATACAAATACAAATACAAATACAAATACAAATACAAATACAAATACAAATACAAATACAAATACAAATACAAATACAAATACAAATACAAATACAAATACAAATACAAATACAAATACAAATACAAATACAAATACAAATACAAATACAAATACAAATACAAATACAAATACAAATACAAATACAAATACAAATACAAATACAAATACAAATACAAATACAAATACAAATACAAATACAAATACAAATACAAATACAAATACAAATACAAATACAAATACAAATACAAATACAAATACAAATACAAATACAAATACAAATACAAATACAAATACAAATACAAATACAAATACAAATACAAATACAAATACAAATACAAATACAAATACAAATACAAATACAAATACAAATACAAATACAAATACAAATACAAATACAAATACAAATACAAATACAAATACAAATACAAATACAAATACAAATACAAATACAAATACAAATACAAATACAAATACAAATACAAATACAAATACAAATACAAATACAAATACAAATACAAATACAAATACAAATACAAATACAAATACAAATACAAATACAAATACAAATACAAATACAAATACAAATACAAATACAAATACAAATACAAATACAAATACAAATACAAATACAAATACAAATACAAATACAAATACAAATACAAATACAAATACAAATACAAATACAAATACAAATACAAATACAAATACAAATACAAATACAAATACAAATACAAATACAAATACAAATACAAATACAAATACAAATACAAATACAAATACAAATACAAATACAAATACAAATACAAATACAAATACAAATACAAATACAAATACAAATACAAATACAAATACAAATACAAATACAAATACAAATACAAATACAAATACAAATACAAATACAAATACAAATACAAATACAAATACAAATACAAATACAAATACAAATACAAATACAAATACAAATACAAATACAAATACAAATACAAATACAAATACAAATACAAATACAAATACAAATACAAATACAAATACAAATACAAATACAAATACAAATACAAATACAAATACAAATACAAATACAAATACAAATACAAATACAAATACAAATACAAATACAAATACAAATACAAATACAAATACAAATACAAATACAAATACAAATACAAATACAAATACAAATACAAATACAAATACAAATACAAATACAAATACAAATACAAATACAAATACAAATACAAATACAAATACAAATACAAATACAAATACAAATACAAATACAAATACAAATACAAATACAAATACAAATACAAATACAAATACAAATACAAATACAAATACAAATACAAATACAAATACAAATACAAATACAAATACAAATACAAATACAAATACAAATACAAATACAAATACAAATACAAATACAAATACAAATACAAATACAAATACAAATACAAATACAAATACAAATACAAATACAAATACAAATACAAATACAAATACGAATACAAATACAAATACAAATACAAATACAAATACAAATACAAATACAAATACAAATACAAATACAAATACAAATACAAATACAAATACAAATACAAATACAAATACAAATACAAATACAAATACAAATACAAATACAAATACAAATACAAATACAAATACAAATACAAATACAAATACAAATACAAATACAAATACAAATACAAATACAAATACAAATACAAATACAAATACAAATACAAATACAAATACAAATACAAATACAAATACAAATACAAATACAAATACAAATACAAATACAAATACAAATACAAATACAAATACAAATACAAATACAAATACAAATACAAATACAAATACAAATACAAATACAAATACAAATACAAATACAAATACAAATACAAATACAAATACAAATACAAATACAAATACAAATACAAATACAAATACAAATACAAATACAAATACAAATACAAATACAAATACAAATACAAATACAAATACAAATACAAATACAAATACAAATACAAATACAAATACAAATACAAATACAAATACAAATACAAATACAAATACAAATACAAATACAAATACAAATACAAATACAAATACAAATACAAATACAAATACAAATACAAATACAAATACAAATACAAATACAAATACAAATACAAATACAAATACAAATACAAATACAAATACAAATACAAATACAAATACAAATACAAATACAAATACAAATACAAATACAAATACAAATACAAATACAAATACAAATACAAATACAAATACAAATACAAATACAAATACAAATACAAATACAAATACAAATACAAATACAAATACAAATACAAATACAAATACAAATACAAATACAAATACAAATACAAATACAAATACAAATACAAATACAAATACAAATACAAATACAAATACAAATACAAATACAAATACAAATACAAATACAAATACAAATACAAATACAAATACAAATACAAATACAAATACAAATACAAATACAAATACAAATACAAATACAAATACAAATACAAATACAAATACAAATACAAATACAAATACAAATACAAATACAAATACAAATACAAATACAAATACAAATACAAATACAAATACAAATACAAATACAAATACAAATACAAATACAAATACAAATACAAATACAAATACAAATACAAATACAAATACAAATACAAATACAAATACAAATACAAATACAAATACAAATACAAATACAAATACAAATACAAATACAAATACAAATACAAATACAAATACAAATACAAATACAAATACAAATACAAATACAAATACAAATACAAATACAAATACAAATACAAATACAAATACAAATACAAATACAAATACAAATACAAATACAAATACAAATACAAATACAAATACAAATACAAATACAAATACAAATACAAATACAAATACAAATACAAATACAAATACAAATACAAATACAAATACAAATACAAATACAAATACAAATACAAATACAAATACAAATACAAATACAAATACAAATACAAATACAAATACAAATACAAATACAAATACAAATACAAATACAAATACAAATACAAATACAAATACAAATACAAATACAAATACAAATACAAATACAAATACAAATACAAATACAAATACAAATACAAATACAAATACAAATACAAATACAAATACAAATACAAATACAAATACAAATACAAATACAAATACAAATACAAATACAAATACAAATACAAATACAAATACAAATACAAATACAAATACAAATACAAATACAAATACAAATACAAATACAAATACAAATACAAATACAAATACAAATACAAATACAAATACAAATACAAATACAAATACAAATACAAATACAAATACAAATACAAATACAAATACAAATACAAATACAAATACAAATACAAATACAAATACAAATACAAATACAAATACAAATACAAATACAAATACAAATACAAATACAAATACAAATACAAATACAAATACAAATACAAATACAAATACAAATACAAATACAAATACAAATACAAATACAAATACAAATACAAATACAAATACAAATACAAATACAAATACAAATACAAATACAAATACAAATACAAATACAAATACAAATACAAATACAAATACAAATACAAATACAAATACAAATGCAAATACAAATACAAATACAAATACAAATACAAATACAAATACAAATACAAATACAAATACAAATGCAAATACAAATACAAATACAAATACAAATAAAATTACAAATACCAATTTCTGCCTTAAAGAACAGAACTCTGTCTATTGTTCGCGCTATTATAGCTCAAACCGCCCATTTTACCCCGCTCATATATAACCTAATGACCAACACCACGTTTCAAGAGACAAGTACAGTCAAGTAACGTTCAACAAAGCCAACCTTCAAGGTATAATACCCAACCTTCATCAAGTAGAATTTTCAATCCATACGCAATCGGGAATACGGAAAATCCACAGTTCGGGTAACAGTAGTGCTTACACTTCTAGGTACTCTTGCCCAGAACCTATCGATGTCTCTAGCGGCAACCATTATACAAATACCAATAAGCGGTCAGGCTCATTTCCTAGGAGCAACGACGTTTAAAACCGTAATATAAATACCCTTTGCAACTTAGAGGGGGAAAACGGCTCTGAAGGTAAAGTTCGTATATGAAGCAGCCACAAGGCGTCTGACAGCCTTGATGCGGAAGTTGACGACAGAAATTTTCGTTAGTAAGTCTCGGAGAAGCTTTGTACTCAAAAACGAACCATCTACTTTTCAACGAGTAATGGATAACGTTCTTAGAGACCTTCAAGGAAAAATATGCCTTGTCTACATGGATGACATTATAATTTTCTCGACGTCATTTCAGGAACATGTAGAAGCTCTAAACGCCGTTTTCAAAAGACTCCAGTCGGCAAATATCAAAGTACAAATAGAAAAGTCCGAATTTTTTTCCGAAAGGAAATATCGTTATTCAATGTTACTACAGACGTTACTACGTGCCGTACTTTCTCAGGGAAAGTTTGGAACGGATAAATCGATTTGCTACGCAAGTCGCACATTATCGAAGTCTGAGCAGGTTTATAGCGCATTTGAAAAAGAATTGCTTGCAGTAGTATGGGCTATTAAATACTGCCGCCCATATCTCTTTGGTAGAAAGTTTCAGATAGTCACGGATCATAAGCGCTTAACGTGACTATTCTCAATTAATGAGCCTAGGTTGGTACGTTGGCGGCTTAAGCTAGAGGAGTATGATTACTTCATGACTTACAAGAAAGGCAAGCAAAACTCTAACTCGTAGGTGACCTTGATACAGTTTCTACAATTCATTCAGCTGAAGAAAATTTTGACGATGTTATTCCAATATCCGAACGACCATTAAATTAATTTCCTAGTCAATTAATACTTGAACGAGGCGAGAACGTTTAAAAAAGTAACGCTAAAAAAAGTAACGCTAAAAAAAGTAACGCTAAAAAATTAAGCACAAATACGGATGCCATAGTCACTATTTTCAAGAAATACATTAATCCCACAGGTCTCACGGCGATATTTACAAGTAATGACATATTTAAAATTATCCAAAACGTGTACTCACTCTATTTTAAAACACCCCGACTTAAACTAAACGGGTGCACTAGAAAACTTATAGACGTGTCAGACAAAGACGAACAGGAGAAAGTAATAAGAGATTAAATAATTGTGATATATGCCAGAGATTGAAGTACGCTCGGAATACGAAGCAAATAAAGTTCAAATTAAGTGAGACGCCGTCCAAGCCATTGGAAATACTGCACATCGATATATATTCAGTACATAAGCAAAATTTCTTGACAATTGTGGACAAATTTAGTATGTTCGCAAATGTATATTTATTTAATTCTAGAAACAATATAAATCTAATTCAGTCTCTGAAATATCTTTCTGCACACCATGGGATTCCGCAAAAAAAATGTTTCAGACAATGGAACCGAATTTGTTTCTTCACTATTTAAGGAATTCTTGAAAATGTATATTATTACCTTCCATACAACTTGCGCAAAAAGTTCAACTGGAAACTCATCTGTGGAGAGATTTTATTCAACTCTTACCGAAATAATTCGCATTATTTGCAACCAGAATACGAATAAACCCATATCTGAAATCGTCGATGAAGCAGTTTTAACCTACAATAATTCCATACACTCTACAACTAAATTAACTCCTTTTGAACTTTTATCTGGACATTATAATAATAATACCCCATTTTCTTCCCAAATTACTCCAGGCATAACTAAAGAAGAATACATTAATGAACATAAAAAGAATTATGAATATTTAGCTAAAATAATCCACAATCGAAGTTTAGCACACAAAGAGAGAATTATAGCTAACCGTAATAAGCTCCGAGAAGATCCTCCATCATTTCTCCCCAATGACAAAATTCTTGAAATAGATGATAGAAGAAATAAACTTGCCCGTAAATCCAATGAGCATGAAGCTATTATTGATAATGATGTTACTGTAGAAACAAATAAACGAAAGGTCCATAAGCAAAAGTCAAAAAGAAACGCATGTTTAAATAGATATCGAGTTAATTTGGTGGAATGGTCTTTAACAAAAACCCGGAGGTGAAATTTCTTGTTTTGTAATTTGGAACAGCTACTTAGGTTAAGAATGTGTGTGATTTTATTGTTCAAATGTTGAAATAGATAATCATATTATAAGCAGCGAATAGTGTGTTATCATTAATGAGCGAATTACCCATAGCATAATTAATAATTACATTGAGTTGTATATAATTTCTAAATTTGTTGACGTATTCATATGTAGCCTAGGAGAAATAAGAACAATATAAAATTTGTACTATAATAATAAATAAGTACCTAAATAAGTTAATATATGAAACTGTTAAAATTATCCATATTAGATTAGTAATTAAATAATTAATCATCATTATATGCATTATAAACGATATACATCTACTTAACTTTATATACCTTTATAATATTAGTTTGTAATAGTAACTAGAATCATATTCAAATTATGTATAAGTAATAATGCGACAGAAATATTCTTACTTTATAGTGAAGAATTTACATCCAAAGCTTTAAGTTCTTAGTTAAGCTAGATTAAGATATTATGTTGGATTTAATTTGATAACAGCACAGCATAGCATAAATATGTATTGATACAAAAAAAGAAAATATTACTTATACGACAGCATGAAAAACTAAATAATTTACGTTAACATTGGTTAACATCAACAGTTCCGATGAGAACATGTATGTTCATACTGCGGCCGAAGGAGCTACATACATAGGTATACTCTATGTATATCACCCATCCCTAAGTCCATCGTCCATACATCGAACAGCAAGCATTCATCCGTTCATATATGCTCAAGCTGAAACGGGCAGACTGTACAGCAGAGCTTGTAACCCAATCCCAGCCACACTTGCGGACGGTTATGTTATTTGTTTTCCAACATGCCGCGCAGACTGTACAGCAGAGCTTGGCACCCAAGCCAAGCCAATCATGCGAACGGTTTTGTTATTTGTTTTTCAACATGCTGCTAGCCCAAGCCAAGCCAAACATGTTGATCAGGTCGTTGGAGGGTGGAGGTATGATGGGTGGCGTTGTTTTTTAATGCTGCAGCTCTGTCGATAGCATAGAACATAGAAATGATGATCAATAGTTGTGAGATAGCTGTGTAGTAAGAAGGTTGTTTTAAAAAATAAAGATTCCGATAGAAAAAAGCTTTGCTTCTTATGTGCTCCCAAAAGGGGTAACCATAATTCAAGCGAAGGCAAATATCTCGGAATGACTTTAGATGCTAAGCTCAAGTGGAAGGCGCACGTAAAGAAAAACGTGACGAGAGAATCGATATAAAAATGTACTGGTTACTCGGACGATATTCCAAGTTACGCACATAAAATAAACTTCTTATATATAAGCAAGTGTTTGTGGTGTGTTTGTGGTGGCCCGTGTGTTTGTGGTGGTCCGTGGCGTTGTGGGTATGTGCGTCGACTCCTACGCACTTGGACCTAGCTGTCTAGGTTCGATTCCTGATACGACAAGAAATACTTTTCACGGCCCCACCTCTTTCGAGTCACTGACAATGCTCAAAGAGTATAACTATCTAGAAAAAGCTTCTCAAACTTGGCCGTTCGGAGTCGGCATAAAACTGTAGGTCCCTCCACTCGTGAGAGAACAATAGCACGCACAACACGAGTGGTTGCTGAGAAGCTAGGCCCTGGCCCTCTACGGGCTGTAGCGCCACCCATATTATTATTATTATTATATAATAAAATAAGATCATTGATCAAAAACCTTAAAGCTAAAAAAAAGTCCTGGGTTAGATGGTATTAACAATAAGCTCTTAAAGGTCATTCCTCTCACTGGTACTTAATTACAATTCTTAATCCATGCCTTAAACTCAGCTAGTTCCCTGATTGGTGGAAAACAGCTTTCGTAATTCCAATTGGTAAGCATGGTAAACCAAAAGACGACGTCAACAGTTATAGGCCAATAAGCTTACTAAGCAGTTTAAGAAAGCTATCAGAAAAGATAACAATCAAATTCACTTAACTGGGAATAATATACTCCCCGACTATCAATTTGGGTTTCGGCGTTCTCAGAATACGTACCATCAAATCATAAGGATTAAGGAACATGCCAAACATAAATTTCAATCCATAGAGTCCACTGGATTAATATTATTAGATATTTTAAAAGCCTTTGATACGGTTTGGCATAATTCTTGAATATACAAACTTATTAAATTAACCTTGTCTATGGAAACAGTTAAAAACATCAGCATCAAATTGGGTAAAAATCCCGAGTTCCATAAGAGAACCAAACACATTTCCATTTAACATCATTTCATACGTCAGCTGCAAAACGAACATAGGTATCAAACGATAGCATTGCATTCATCACAATGTCTAATCTTCGTTTTTCAACATAAGATGTGTTAACAATAATTGAATGTGTTGAATCAACATTGTTGAATGCATCAACTACCATCTTTTGTAATGGAACGTATCCATTTTGATTTGATGTATCTACGAGTATATCTACCGCTTTTCGTATCTGGCACTTTTGCCTTGTCAAAATTTATTCATTCAACGTCCTTTTTTTCTGACGTCTTCAAAAAGCTGTACAATTTCTTTTCACTTAAAATTAAGTTACATTTGCTTGTAAATAGAGAGTATTTCTAAGTAAGGATGAACTGCAATGAAAGTCAAGGGAGTTATGAGCATTGTTAGCCAGCCGCAGTAGTCTGGAGATAGGTTGGAAATGGCCATAGTTGGTGCGTTGAAGAGTGAAAGAGGGTAAGAGACCTAATGTTACGCGGGTTTATATTATATATTATATTATGAAGCGTTTTATGAAACCAGTTGGCTTTGAATATAATGTGATCAACATGCGAGCAGAAATTAAGCTTAATACTTACTTACTTATCACCCCTCGACCCATGGAGGGTCCGAGCCTGACACAGAGAACGCGCGACGATGTCGATGTCATCTACGTACCCCAACAGTTGGACCGACCGTCCGACTTCCGTGTTTACAGCTGCCCTCCGCACTATCTTCTCCAGTACCAGACTGAAGAAATCACACGACAGCGCATCTCCTTGCTGAAATCCAGTGCGAGTTTCAAAAGGCTTGGAAATCCTTGAGCCGAACTGCACTGTGCATTGCGTATGTGTTAGCATGGTGCGACACAACCGGATCAGTATTCCGGGGATCCCGAATTCGGCCATCGCATCTTTGCGATGAATGCTGTCTTATTCGGCTTTGAAATCGATGAAAAGGTGGTGCGTATCGATTTGAAACTGGCTGGTCTTATCGGGATTTGTCTTAGTGTGAAGATTTGGCCTATAGTCGATTTGCCGGGCCGGAAGCCGCACTGGTACGTGCCAATTAGTGCGGTGCAAAACGGCTTTAGACGTTTGCTCAGTTCACTGGACAGGGTCTTGTAGGCGACGTTGAGCAGGGATATACCTCTACAGTTGTTGCAAGAGGTAAGATCGCCTTTTTTGTGAATGGGGCATATGGAGCTGATATTCCAGTCGTCGGCCATGGGATTGGGATTTCTTGATTCCCAATCGCTCTCTCCTGGTCTGGCCCATTAAGCAGTTGTTGAACGTGCTGCTTAAACACATCCACTATTCCCGCGGGTCAGTAACAAGGTTACCCTCACAATTTCGAAGAGTATCGGTGCCTATCCTAAAACCTGAAGCCAGGCTTTTGGCTTTCTTATAAAAGGCCCGTATTTTTTGTCTGTCCCTAGACTCTTTGATGTCCTTGAGTTGGGAGGGTTGCGAGAGACCTTTTCTTCAGAAGCTTCTTCTCCTCCCGTCTAGAAAGCTAGACAGGCTAGAAAGCCCGGTACTCCTCTTGCGCAGCTCTAGTTTGCCGTTGCAGCGCATATTGGTAGGCCTCATCGGTTGCACGTTTCTTCTGCTCCCACTCGCCATCATACCACGGGTTTCTTGTCGGGGGTGGTAGGTAGCCTAAGGTGGTTTCCGCTATCTCTTTGATGGCCGAGCGGCAATGCAACCACATCTCGTTGACGTTGGTGGTCGACGTAGGCATACCTAGGCTCTGATAATCTCCGTTGTGCTCAGGCGTCCAATGTCAAAACTACTCTTTGTTGGCTGGTGTAACTTTCTGACATTGGACAGTTGGGCTCTGAATCGTGCAGCCACGAGAAAACGGTCAGAGTCGACGTTGCCCCTCTGAGTGTTTGCACATACAGAATATTTGACGCATGTCTTGCGTCAATGAGCACATGGTCAATTTGGTTGGCGGTTCGACCGTCCGAAGATCGTCAGGTTGCTGTGTGGATTCTTTTGCGAGGGAATCTTGTGTTACTTATGACCATATTACGTCCTGTCGCAAAGTCAGTGAGTCGGAAGCCGTTATCTGTTGTCGTGTCGTGGCTGTGCTTTCCGATCACTCCGTCAAAGATGCTTTCCTTACCGATTTTTACATCGTACTCTATGTGCAACCTTTTGTGACAGTAGTAATATATGTCGCACTCTTTCTTTTTCATTATCCCTTGTCCTATCCAGCGTATTTCCTGGATCGCAGTAATATCCGCCTTGTACTGCGTAAGGATCTTTTCCAGTTTATGAGCGGCCCCTGGAGTGAGTTTTCTTACGTTCCAGCAGCACACTCGCAAATCATTGTCCTTTTTCGCGCCGTTTGTTGATCCGAGGCAGTTTGCTTACTCGTAACGGTTGTTGCTTTTTGTGGGAGGGTTGTTAGCCCTCCGCACAATCACAAGGCAGTTGTTGCATACATTAGTTCACCTCACAATGGGTGTAGCGGTGGCTATCCAGGGAGCGCCGCTAGGAGACTGTATGTCAACTTGATCTTTGCATCGACAATGATCGTTGCTAGCATCCCGCCAAGTTGGGAGCGATCAGCAAATTTGCCCTGTGTACACAGACCCTACGCCCCGCAGAAATTTAGCTACTTATCACAAATGACACTCAAATCACTGATAGAATAAACTCGTTGAGAAATTAATTGGTGTAAACGGGGAAAGGTTATGGATTGACATTTGTTGACGTTAAGTTCTTAGTAGTTGTTGTCACATCATAAGTAGAATGAGTTATCAGAGAGAGTCATTGAGAGTATTAATGGTCTTAATGGTCTTCATGTGGACCAAGATGACTGCCTTGAGGAACGAATGATGTGGCGTTAATGGGGCCAGAGACAGAAGATCTAAAGATAACTCTATACCTGCGATGCTCAAGGTACGAACTCAGCCAAGAGATGAAAGATGGTGAAAAACCGGAGGTTTGAGTTAAATAACAGGGGGTTAGATTTTAAGAGCCGATATTGATTTTGAATATAACACAAATTATTTAGAAAATTTGTCATTTCTTTTTATTATGATGATATTGGTATGGTTCAATTATGTATGGAACAAAATATCGACCAAATGGCCGCCGTGACCAACGATGTCAAATCAGATGATTTTGGCGGCCAGCTGACATCTCCAGCCATTGTTTCGTTAACTGTGTGGCAAGTGGCACCGTCCTGTTGAAACCACATATCATCCACATTCATATCTTCCAATTCGGGCCATAAAAAGTTCGTTATCATTTCACGATAGCGAGCAACATTCACAGTAACTGCCTGACCGGCCTCATTTTGGAAAAAATAAGACCCGAGCCCATAAACCGCACCAAACAATCACTCTTTGTGGGTGCATTGGTTTTTCGGCAATCACTCTTGGATTATCATTCGCCCAAATGCGGCAATTCTGCTTATTGACGAATCCACTGGGGTGAAAATGTACCTCATCACTGAAGATGATTTTCTTCGAAAATTGCTCATCCACTGTTGCCATTTTCATAATAAGCCTGAATAACTTTAACGCGTTGCCCGATTGTGTATCTTTCCATGATTCGAATTAAGTTAGTCTGAAATTGAGAAATGTCAAATGAAATGCAGAAAAAAACTTAACGTTTAGGTGTGGTTCACATTCAACATCGGCCCTTAACCACCCTTTAGTTGGATTCAAGGGACACCCGATGCATACAGCTTAGCTTGTTCAAAGTGCGTGCCCAAAATGGACCAATGGGCATTAAAGAGTTAATATGTGCATATAAACATAATATTTGTGTGTTTTCTACACCTGACACACAAGCAATAAATTCTACCAACGCACAAGTCCATAACCTGCTAATCAACAGTTACCCGCTTTCATACAGTTCTATACTGACCCACGCATAAGCATACACTGCACACATCATTGCATGCCTATTCTGCAATCACATACTCAATAGGCCAAAGACGCAGTGCATCATTCTTGGGCGCAGAGTAACCCAAAAACCAAAAAAAGCAGGTTATACAATATGTAGCTGGTTCGAACAAATTGGTTTTCTTTCCTTCTTTTCCCTTTATCGTTCACTGTGTCTGCTTAACACCCGCATTTCTTCGACTTGCTTGGTGAATTTTGTATATACATATCTCTTAGATTATTCCTGTTTGCAAAATTGAGTTATGAACCAGATTGCCATGCGTAATTTAAAGTAATTTTGAGCGTACATTTTTCCTTTAATAAATAGAAGTATACAAAATTAGCTTCCATTGCTTTCCAATGCAATACGCAATATAATTTCAGAAATCGTTTGCAGGTACATATTTCTTCCAAACCGCATGATCCACTACAGCGGTCGTACGAGAAATCTCCAGACCACTCGGCTCTAACTCATCAGGAGTTATGCCCAAGTGCAACCAGGCGAGTTTTTGGACTTGGTCCAACCACCTCGTCCTGGGTCTGCAAGCGGTCGCCTACCTGATGAAATCGCATTCAAGGCACAACTCGAGTCGTGATGCTGAGGACATTCGTGCCACGTGACCATTACATCGAAGCATAGCCCTTTCCGTTGCTAGCATATTGCCGTGTTTCCCACCCCTTTAAATTGAGCCAGCTTACCCAATTCTACAAGAAAGCTCAGCATTACTCCTCTCATCACTCGTGAAAAAGATCCAGAGATATGTGAACTTCTCCATTTGCTTCAATGGAACTCCACTAACATACATAGTGTATTGAACAGCCGTGCTGGAAATTACCATAATCTCTGATTTTCCCACGTTGACCTTCATCCCAGCATCTGCACATACAGCAACAAACCTATCGAGTTTCCTCTGGGACGATGTGAGGATAACAAAGTCATCTTCCAAAAAAAGATGACTTACCTTCAACTCTGCCGATGTGAAACATTTCTCCCCTCGGCACCACGACTTCTTCCGAATTACTTTTAAAAAGTTTCCACGCCACCCCACTGGTAGGTGCACTTAGGCCAAAGTAGGCCCATTGTACCGCCACGTGGCTGTTCAGACAGAGAGAAGGAAAGATGAAGGTGGTTTATGACAGCTATTTGGTACTCTCAGCAAATTTAACTTGAGCTTTGGCTGGTATTTAGCTGAGGTCGTTTAGACTGTCGAAGAAGTAGGACCCTACGATGGCTTTCCTGATTGAGGCAAGAGCAGGACAGTTGCAAAGGAGGTGGTGAGTGTTTTCCTCCTCGTCTTCGTCTAGTCAGCTTCTGCAGATGTCGTTGGAAAATAGACCTAGTCGTTTTGCATGAATGCCTAGGAGGCAGTGTCCGGTAGTTATACAAACTGTAGTGCTAATTTTGGATCTCTTTAGCGAAAGGATCAAGATTTGGCCAGATTTGTTTTGAGATTCGACAGGTACTACATGTCGACCATCTGGCGCTGACCTTCTTTGCGTAGAGATTATTAATCTGTAGCTTGAGGGTAGTAGGTAGGGTAGTAATAGGGGTACCTATATTACAAGAGAAACTATCAACTGGCAGTCTAATGGCGAGTTCATCAGCTTTGCAGTTTTCCGGGATGTCTATGGCCTGGCACTCAGCACAGGCCAATGTTCGGATATCTCGTTAAGAAATGAGTGGCTGTCGACTAAATTTGAGCATATAGTGAACGATGCCAGGGGTTTAATTGCTGCCTGGCTATAAGTGAAAACGCGGATATCGCGGTCGAATATCACGTTCCCTCATAGCCACGACAGGGCTTCGCTAAAAGCCATTATTTCCGCTTGGAAGATGCTGCAGTGATTGATTGGGTAAACGATTTGTTCACGTGTAGACCCTCCGAGGAAACGCCGCTTCCTACTTTCGAAGTTGTTTTGGTGAGATTTAATCTATGTGAATTGTAGTAAGATTTTTTTCGTGTAGAATTTCGGCATGTCCTAATGTAAAGTCGTACCATGAGACCATGCCTTAAGACGAACTGCGCAGTTGGTTCCTGTTTGCTTACCAAAGATATCAAGGGAGTAAGGGTCAGGAGAGTTTCCAGTGCATCGGTGAGAGTAGTTCTAAGTTGTCCACTGTTGCAGATACAGGCTTGTCTCTGTAGCTTCCTTAATTTGTTGCGGTGGGTACAGACGTTGAGTATGGGCCACCGCACAAACACGCCGTATAAGAGGATGGGTCTTATGACATGTGAATAGCCACCGTGTCATGTAAGGTTGGAAACCCCAGTTGTGACCAGTGGCTTTCTTGCTCGTGTATAAGGCCGTGATGACTTTCTGCTCTCTAATATATAGAATAAGGGGATCGATAATGGGAAGCTTATATTTTCTATTGAAAAGGACGATTCCAGTTGTTAAGTAGATTGAGACTGTGTTGCATTAGATCTCTCAAGACTTGGGGATATTTTCCTGAGAAGGCTATGGCAGCATCGTCCGCATAGGCAATAGTTTTGCAGCCCGCCTTCTCCAGTAGTAGTAGCAGTTTATTTACCGCCATATTCCAGAGAAGAGGGGAAAGTACTCCTTCTTGATGTGTATTTCTCTTGGTTGAACTTTTAGCTGAGGCGTTTTCGAGATTAGCATTAATTTCTCTACTTGTGAGTAGTTGGTCTATTAGTGGTACCAGTTTCGCTTCTACTCCCAGTTCCTTCAGTGTCTGTACAATTGTTTGTGGGTAGATGTTGTTAAAAGCTCCTTTAATGTCCTGGAATGCAACTATGGTAGTTTTTAGTGATTTCTCAATAGTGCGTACTAAAGAGTGAGGGGCCGTTTCTACGGATCTGCCTTTATTGAATGCATGTTGAGATAATGAGAGTTAAGTTGCCTCTATAGTAGATCTGTGGACGTCAATGAGTCTTTCTAGAGTTTTGAATAGAAAGAATTACTGAGCTTTTGCCTTGTGTGTAAATACCACCTTGACTTGTTTCCATAGTGTGGGGATATGGCACAGAGAGAGGCACCCTTTGAAAATGGTTTCCAACCAGCGGATGATTGTAGCTGATGTATGGTGAAGTTCAGCTGGTATTAGTCCCGGCGACTTGTATGGACTGAAGATTTTATGACCCACATGATATTGTGACTCGTTCTCAGAGTATTGGGGTTAGAAACGGGAGTCGCTCTTACCAGGTTTGGCAGGGTGCAGTCTACTGAATGACCCGGGAAGTGGGTGTCCATCAGCAGTTTGCGTGAACCCTCGTTTGATGACGTCCATGTGTCATCGGCCTTTTTAAAGTAGTTTGGTTCATTAGGACTGGTGGAGAGAACTTTCCAAAGTCTGGATGTTTCCGAGGACTCTTTGGTTTTTTCGCAGAATTTCTTCCACGTTCCTTTTCGCCTTCCCGACTTCGACTCTCCTTAGTGGTCCTTGCTACTCTCTATACTGTTATTTTAGCACATACCTTAACGAGAGTTTCATCAAGACGATTATGAATGGCTAATAAACCGCCACGGCCGATGGTGAGGCCGTTGCCATCATCGCAAAAAACTTAGAAATCGGAAGAGAATAATTCACAATTTAGGAAATTCTTACTAGGGTAAGGGCAAAAATATCATAGCAATGTTTTTGTGAATTAAGATAAGCCATTGAGGTTTTAGTCCGAATCCCTCTGACGTTCTGATAATACATGAATAAGAACTGTTGGGAGTTACTATCAAAGTGAGACGGCGAGGCTGTGTTTGGAGGTACGGGAGACGTTTGGAGTGTGTATGAGAAGCAAATGGTGAACGATTTTTAGATCACAGTGAAAGAGGAAATGTTCATGAAAACGATTGTAGATATTTCTCAGAGCTACGGGGACTGTTGGGAGACTTTATTTTTAAATCAATACCATGACATTAGTCTTAGTCTTGCCGTCGATGCAAACAGAGTCTGGTTTATCATATAAATATACTAAATAAAGACGAACATTTTCAAAATCAAGGTCATTAATTGTTGACCAGTTTCGACGTGACATTGACTGACGGGGGAAGCATTGGGTCAGAAGTAGGGGGTGATGCTGTAGGAGGAGATGTGAACTTACTGGGCGTGTTGCTGAACGTGAATGACGAAAATTTTGAAGGAGGATTAAGAGTGTGAAAGTGAACGAAATTTGGGTAATTCACAGAGGTTGGAGTGATTTTAGTAGATGATTTGGGCGGTAAAACCAGGAGAAGAAATGGGAAAAAATTCCGGCTTTAAAACTCTTTTTATGTTTAACATTAGAGTTGTGCTAGTATCTAGGTTTTTTGTCCAGTTTAATACTATGCTTAACCTGCTTCTTGTTGTCATTGGTTATCCATTTGGACATTATCAGTTCGCCCAACTGGAATACATCCACAGTGGAGGTCGAAAAAAGGACGCATGCCGCCCTGATATCATAAACTATTTCGCCAATTAATTACTGGTTTGCAGCAAGGTCGTTTCCTATATTATTTATTTTACGCACTAGGTCCTCTAGTACTGGGTCAGGTTGCTGAGGTGAAGGTGAGATCAATACGAGCATGCGAAGAGACTGGATATCTTCAAAAAGTTTTCCTAAAGAAAATTGGATGACCGATTTAACTAGCGGAAAACGTGAAGGGCGGATGCTAGGTCAGTTCTCGATAAAAGGCTAGTGTTCAACGATTCACTGGAAGCGTTTTTAAGTACATCGGTAATGATGGAGAGTTGCTTGTCGATGTTGTTAACTTTGTTCAATTAATTGATAAATCGTTCGAATTTCTCCATACATCTAAACTTTTATTAAGTTCAACATTCATTTCAATAGTTGGTATTAAACTCTCGTCCTAACTTAAAGACGCGATGGAGTCACTGATACATTTAATAGCGCGCATTAAATGGGGCAGGGAAGGGAAATATTATTGTATTCGTCACAAAAAACATAAGCTGTTTGCTGAGTCCAACACACGTCATATGAAACAAATTACCGCATAAGCCATTACACTGAACTAAATCCGCGTTAGTCTTATTAATAGAGTTTCGACATTGTTCTGGGTATTGGGATGTGTCAGTGAAACAAAAAATGTGGCGAAAATAAAGGCGGAGACCGAAAACTGCAGATAGGCGAAACTGGGGAAGAATAAATCACAAAATTGACTCGACTGTAAAAATCGTCACTTTTTTCAGTTGACATAAGAGCCGAATCAATCCAATCAATATTTCCTGACTGCTTACTTCGGATGTATGTCTTTATCCTTTTCAATGCTCCAAGGCAGCACTCTACCGTCGTTGAAGCTGATACTGTACATACCAGCATGTAGACTTACTCAATTGTACATAACAGCTTGTACACTTGCTATATGTCTCTATACAGAGCAAGACATGAATACACTTAAACACTATGCTCAACTTATTTTGTCGTTTTAAAAGTTCCTTTATGTACTGTATTTTCACACCAAGATGTAACCATCCCTTCTCTCACTCTCCTCTCCGGTGGGCTGGATCAAGGTGTCATACGACCCGTGCCGAGGATCAACTTGGCTGGGGGCCCACTTGAAAAAAAAAACAAATCAGTCGCGGAGGGAGTATCAGGGAGACCTAACAAGCTCCCAGATTAATCCTGCCTTAGTTGTGTAATGCGGATCTCTGCATAGCCTGACCTTCACTTTCTCCGCTACGCGTGGGACTCAACATGAATAAAAATTCATGTTGAGTCCCACGGTGCTCTCTCACCGACTGGAACATCCTCTTCCAGGAAAACTTCGGATCCTGAAAAGCGGACGGATAAGGCGGTTCAAACCGTCTTAAAGACTGTCCAAAGGTAACTTTCACTGAGCGTTCCTGCACGAAACCTGTTACCTCACAAGGAGAGGCGCTCTGCATCCCGCGTTCTGAAACGCTTTAAAGGCATTCCCCCGGAGAAGCTAAATGACAACAACAAACGGTCTTTAGCTTGGGCAACAAAAGTAGTGAAAAGCCATTCACAGACGCACTACGTCCAAGCGCGCCAGGTCACTGGAGGCGTCACTTTCGGAGCCCAAAAGACAAAAACCGAGTGGTGGAATATCTAATATTGCCAGTAGGCTCAACAGGCTGTATAGTGGAGTGCTGAAAGGCGAGATCACTTATGCCGTATTAGATAGAAGCCATTAGATTGGAAGAAGGTGGAGCGGCGATTAACGACATCTATCTGAGCCTGGTGCTGGAAAACTTAGGCCTTGCACTTGTAGACGGCGACGGAGGATGGCACCAGCTACACATAAAGCTTGTGACTTTCACATGCCAAAGGTTGGCTAACATCTTCAAAACATAGTAGAGTGAGAGCACTAAGAAGTACTCCGTCAAACGCACTGAATATTGTCCCCCACCTTCCCATGAGCCTCTTTGAATTTTCACAGACGGATCGAAGACTAACTAAGGGGTGGCTGCGGGTCTATTCCCAAGATCTCAACATTGCTATCTCTTTGAAGTTCCCAAATCACTGTAGCGTCTTTCAGGCAGAAACCATAGCGATTAAAGAGGCGTTGTCATGGCTCAAAAACAACGTGATATCACCATCTGTTCCGACAATCAGGCCACTATAAAATCCCTGGACAATGTCATGTTCATCTCGAAAACATCCCTGAATTGCAGGATGTCTCTTAACGAGATGGCTGAGCATTTTACCATTCACCTCATGTGGGTGCCGCGACAATGTGTGGCATTATGTGGCATCAGTCGTTCACAGTTCTCCAATGTGTAAAGACGTGTCAAGAAATATCACATGAAAGTATAAGAATCAGTAGCTCGGTGGTTGTGTAATCGGCCGTGGACTCGCTGTACCCGGTTCGAATCATGAGGAAGCACACAAAACTTTTTTTCCCATCCGTAAGGTTTTAAATAGACACAAAGTGTGAGTGAGGGAAGTCGACGAGATGGAGGAAATAGAGGGGTTCACGCTCTCAAAAGCCGACGAAAATGATGAACCGGTGGCTAGAACATCAGGCCACCAACCAACACAGACTGAAACGCGGCAGAAGAGACGGAGGAAGCTACAACAACAGGCAACTGTAGTATAACGCCGCTTCACTGTCCCCTCAGGTGATGTTACAGCTGTAGCACCAGCAGCAGCAACAAGATCAATAGAAACTGCAGCAGCTTGCGAAACGCAACTGCAACGACTACACCCAATAAAAAGCGTGGAAAAGCTCTTGTTGATGTCGAGTACGAGTCAGCGGAGGGCGAGGGAGGTTATCCTACGGCAGCAGTGAGAATGCCTTCATAGCTTTTGTGTTATGTAATCGGCCGTGGACTCGCTGTACCCGGTTCAAATCAGACGGAGGAGGCTACAACAACAGGCAACTGTAGGATAACACCGCTCCACTGTCCCCTCAGGTGATGTTACAGATGTAGCACCAGCAGCAGCAACAACAACAGAAACTGCAGCAGCTTGCGAAACGCAACTGCAACGACTACACCCAATAAAAAAGCGTGAAAAAGCCTTTGTTGATGTCGAGTACGAGTCAGCGGAGGGCGAGGGGAGATTATCCTACGGCGGCAGTGAGAATGCCTTCATAGCTTTAACGTGATCCGATTCGGATGACGAAGAAGAAAATTAAAGGAAAGAGCTAACGAAGAGCTTGAAGAGAGAGGAGGTTGAAGCTCACATAAAAGCAGGCTGTAGAAGCTGCACAACAGCATCAGCAAAAACAAATGCAGCAGCAACAACAAGAACGGCTACCAAAAGAAGAGCGTTCAACAGATGCCAAGCTGCAGCGAAAACCGAGGGAACAACAATAACAACAACAACAACAACAACAACAACAACAACATCTGCAACAAAAAAACAGCAACTTTGGAAGCTGCTAAAGAAGCAGCAGCATCACCAGCGGTCTGAACAACACCACCAACCAGCAGCAGACAAAAAAGAGAGATGCCCTCCGATCAATGTCTTCGGACTGGAGACAAAGGATGTGGACACACTATGTAAGATGGCCACAAAAAGTTCCTTTTATTTAAAATATAAAGGGCCCTTAAGGCTTTCATTTCACTGCCTATCAGTGACAGACATCAATGTCTTCGGACTGGAGACAAAGGAGTTGGACACACTGTGTAAGATGGCCACAAAAAGTTCCTTTTATTTAAAATATAAGGGGCTTTCGGATCACTGCCTTTCAGTGACAGACTACCACGTCATCAAAGAAAAACTAGCTGCGACTGGGGCCGAGTTTTTCTCATATACCCCAAAAGGGGAAAAGTGCAGACCATGCTCCTTAAGGGCGTGGATCCCGCTACTTATCCCGAAGAGATCCTCGCTGTGCTGCGCCAGGCCCAGAGCGACGATGTCACGTTCGTTGGGGTTAAGCCCTTCATCACTACGGTAGCGAGAAGGGAGAACAGGAAACTTCCGTTCCTTGTTATATTACGCGATTATATATCAAACGAATGTTCCTTGTTCAGGGCTGTAATCGCGTAATATTTCAAACGAATGTCCTCCACCCGATTCTCTTTAGTGATATCGTCGATGATTTGCTTCATGTAAGACCATCATTATCGTCTCGCCTATCGCTTATTTTGTATACAGTTTGAGGGCTCCGAGAACAATATCCCTCACATAAAAATGAAATCTGTGTTCTGATTCCTCTCAAATTTCACCAACACATTCTCATTTCAGCTTGCGCCCAAAACTAATACCTAAGAACAAGATATGTATACATAATTATTCTCATTTTGTATGAAAACGATACTGAAATAGCTATCGTCAAAAATCAGTCGCCAAAACGATAGTAACTGACACTTTTCAGTTTAAGTGAAACAGGCAAAACGATATCTTTCAGGCGCTATCGTCTTTTATGCTCCCTCGCTAGTGTGTCGACGATAGTTTCGCTTCATAAACAATCGTCGACACACTAGCGGGGGACGATTATCGCCTTACGTGATTAGAGCCCAGGTCACACCACAGTAGCATAGAGAGCCTAAAGCGAATGACACGCTTAGGCTCTATTTCTGTTAATTACTTACTTACTTATCAGGCCGGCGACCCATGAAGGGTCCGCGCCTGAGCAATTGCTGCCTTCCATCGTTGACGGTCCTGGGCACGCTGCTTCCAGTCATCAAGACCAAGCTGTCTTGCATCCGCGATTACTTGGTCTTTATACCGGAGATTCGGTCTTCCTCTCCTTCTCGAACCAGTAAGCTCGGATTCAGAAACCCTCTTTGCTGGAGCATTGTTGTCCACGCACTCGATGTGGCCGAGCCAGTGCAGTTTTTTGCCTTCCGGACTACATCCACATCCTGGAACAGCTCGTAGAGTTCGCGGTGATGTTTTCTCCTCCAATCGCCTTCCTCGCAGACGGGACCATATATCCGTCGTAGAACTTTTCTTTCGAAGGTGCCAAGAATCAACTCTGCAGTTTTGCTTAGCATCCAGCTTTCGGCTCCATAGAGCAGGACTGGCAAAAGTCACACGACAGCGCATCTCCGTGCCGAAATCCAGTGCAAGCTTCAAACGGCTCAGAAATCCTTGAGCCGAACTGCACGGTGCATCGCGTATGTGTTAGCGTGGTGCGACACAACCGGATCAGTTTTCTCGGGATCCCGAATTCGGCCATCGCATCTTTGCGATGAATGCTGTCTTATTCGGCTTTGAAATCGATGAAAAGGTGGTGCGTATCGATTTGAAACTGGCTGGTCTTATCGGGATTTGTCTTAGTGTGAAGATTTGGTCTATAGTCGATTTGCCGGGCCGGATGCCGCACTGGTACGTGCCAATTAGTGCGGTGCAAAATGGCTTTAGACGTTCGCTCAGTTCACTGGACAGGATCTTGTGGGCGACGTTGGGCAGGGATATACCTCTACAGTTGTTGCAAGAGGTAAGATCGGCATATGGAGCTGATATTCCAGTCGTCGGCCATGCTTTCGTCTTCCCATATTCTACAGATGATCTGGTGCATGCTCCCCACTAGAACATCGCCACCGGCCTTAAGGAGCTCTGATGGTAAGCCATCTATGCCTGCGCTTATGTTGTTCTTCAGCCTTTTAATGGCTGTGCCGACTTCTTCCTCGAGTGGAGTTGGGATTTCTTGATTCCCAATCGCTCTCTCCTGGTCTGGCCCATTAAGGCCCGTATTTTTTGTCTGTCCCTAGACTCTTTGATGTCCTTGAGTTGGGAGGTTGCGAGAGACCTTTTCTTCAGAAGCTTCTTCTCCTCCCGTCTAGAAAGCTAGAAAGGCTAGAAAGACCGGTGCTCCTCTTGCGCAGCTCTAGTTTCCTGTTGCAGCGCATATTGGTAGGCCTCATCGGTTGCACGTTTCTTCTGCTCTCACTCGCCATCATACCACGGGTTTCTTGTCGGGGGTGGTAGGTACCCTAAGGTGGTTTCCGCTACCTCTTTGATGGCCGAGCGGCAATGCAACCACATCTCGTTGGCGTTGGTGTTCGACGTAGGCATACCTAGGCTCTGGTAATCTCCGTTGTGCTCAGGCGTCCAATGTCAAAACTACTCTTTGTTGGCTGGTGTAGTTTTCTGACATTGGACAGTTGGGCTCTGAATCGTGCTGCCACGAGAAAACGGTCAGAGTCGACGTTGCCCCTCTGAGTGTTTGCACATCCAGAATATTTGACGCGTGTCTTGCGTCAATGAGCACATGGTCAATTTGGTTGGCGGTTCGACTGTCCGGAGATCGTCAGGTTCCTGTGTGGATTCTTTTGCGAGAGAATCTTGTGTTACTTATGACCATATTACGTCCTGTCGCAAAGTCAGTGAGTCGGAAGCCGTTATCTGTTGTCGTGTCGTGTCTGTGCTTTCCGATCACTCCGCCAAAGATGCTATCCTTACCGATTTTGGCATTGAAGTCTTGCACGAATTTCACATCGTACTCCAGACAGGCTCCGTAGGCACCGTCCAAGAAATCGTAGTAGTCCTCTTTGACGGAGTCTTCAGCCTCATCGGTAGGGGCGTGTGCACATATAAGGCTGATTTTGTAGAATCTGCCTTCGATACGGATCATAGCCAGGGAATCGCTTATCGGTTTAAAGTCGATGACCTTCGACCTTAACCGTTTTCCCACAACGAATCCGCATCCAAATATGTGCAACCTTTTGTGACAGCTGTTTTCTGTTAATTGGGAAACATGAGAGACAGACGAAGAACATACTGCAATGTGCTCGCTGTCAGAGGTTTGAGCATGCCGCGGCGAACTGCAACATGGAGACTCGCATGCGCAAAAACCCACATGCAAGGGGAATGCCCTCTAGGGACGGAAAAAGTCGAGGACAGGGCTATGCTCACATGCGTACTCTGCAAGACCAGCTAACTATCGGGGATGTCCTAAAGTCCAACAAATCAGGAAAAGTCAAAAATAAAACACAAACGGTAGATGCGAGTCCAGTGGTCCATGCTCCAGCAACCACTCTTACTCGGCCGTCTCCTACGCCCAAATGGCATCAGGAAGGCGACCGGTACAACAGACAGTGCCGAAGGTGGCCCCGGTCTCAGTGGCCATGCAACCTGAAGCGGATCTGGAACTGATGACGGTACTGCTCTCTATCCAGGGGCAGATCGCTCAGCTAGAAAAAAGGTTCCAAGAGCAAACAGCGCGATTATAATTGATCTACTCGACGGTGTTTGATGGCTGCTCACGCAGCTAGTAACCTTAAGATCCCAGCAGTGAATTCACTGATTAGCACCGAACGGAAACTAACGCGGTAATTTTTTACAAACCCATAATCCAGACGTACTGATGGCCAGTGAAACTAAGCTGAACCAGACGCGCAAACTCTGGTACAAGAATTACCACGTAGTTCGAAGAGACCGGCCCCAATCCTTGCGAGGGGGCGGGGTCGCTCTCTTAATCAAAAAAGGCCTCTGTCATAAGGTCATGTATAGTAGTGAAGTGCGAACATTTCAAGGGCTAGAAACGTGTATTGCACGCATTTCTCTATAGGGAAGAAAGCGGTTGTATGTGATCACGATCTACGCAGCTGACAATCCTGCACTCAATCACAACTTCATTTCAGAGCTCGATACTCTTTTCACTAGCCTTCGACTAAGCTTGGAAGAAAACTATTATATAATTGCTGGGGATTTTAACTCCAAGCATATAGAATGGGGCAATAGAGTGCATAACGACAGGGGGACTCCACTGTATAACTGGTTGGCAGAGCACAAGTTCAAGCTATATTTGCTTGCAACTGATAGACCATCGTATCCCACATGCGGGTCCTATCTGGAACTGTTGCAGACGACTGACGATACTTAACGTGGAAAGACGCACGCGGAACTGTTAAACTGCGGTTGAGTACGAGAGTGATCACTGCGGACTCTTCGCGGTTCTTCAGCTCCCTAACGAGGTGGAAGAACTGGCAGAGTATGTCCAGAGAAACCATTATAAATATAATAAAGCCCGACGGCCATGCTTCTCCATCACTTTATCCGCAGCACTACGTTCGAGTGGAATCAATCCTCCAACAAACAGAAACCTTACGAACGAAGAGGTTGACAGGTACCTCATACAAATGGACGACGTAATCAAACGTACCATGGATAAGACCATTCCAAAGGTAATTCAAATTGATGACAGCGATATATATTGAAATGCCACCATCGATGCACTTCACGTGCACAAGAGTAGGCTGCTGTCAAGACTCAAACTCTTGGATAGGCGGCTTACAAATCCACAAAACGCGGAAGTCAGGGCATTGAAATCGGAGATCAATAACCTTCAACAGTTAATCCGTATAAATTATAGTTTGGCCATAAGCTTGCACTGGGGCAATAAGATCCGGGCTGTACGATCTAACAACCCGGGTATGTTCCCACAAGTAAATAAAATATTTCGGAGGAAAGATCAAAACGACATTCAGGCCGTTAGACTTCCGAGGACGACAAATAACCAAAAACTAATGACTTCAGTAGGCGATATAGTCAACGGCGATCAGAGAATCCTGGTTTCACCAGGTCGGACAGGGGAGAACATGGCAAATAATGCCGTTGCCAATGATGGAATCGTGATTTCTCAAGAAGATCTTCAGGGTATCTTTAACTCGCTGAAGAAGAAAAAGTCAGTGGGAATCGATGATATACCAAATATTGTGTTCGCTATCTTCCCCCAGAAGCCGTGCAGATTTACACAACACTGTTCAACATTGCGCTGAGTAATGCTTATTACACAGCACACTGGAAAACAGCTGTGTTGCAACCAATCCCTAAACGGAACAAAGACAAATCTATCCCGACAAATCTTTGATCGATCAGTCTTCTTCCTTGCATAAGCAAGCTTTTTGAGAAGATAGTCAAGAAAATAAAATCATACCGGACAACCAGTTCGGATTCAGGGCGGGGCATGAAATCATACATGCCGCGTTCAAACTGGTACCCGACATTCAGTGGAACAAGCTGGTCAGGCTCGGCATAAGTAAACCATTGCTATACACGATCTATGACATGATAATAGGCAGAAAGTTCTTGGAGAAAAGTGGCAACGTAACCCTTTACCACGGTCTTTGACATCAAAAATGGTCTGCAACAGGGAGCTGTTGGTTCGCCGATATTGTTCTCAATATTCACTGCAGATCATGCCGCACTTAATTGCGCACGCCGACGATCTAGTAGCGTACAGATCATCTCCGAAGGTCGAAGTAATAAATAACCTGTTGCAATGTGACTTCGAACAAATTCAGCGATTGAATGACTGAAGTGCGAAACTATCCTTTTCAGTACCCGCCGTACATGACATCATGGGATACGCGCACAAACTGGCGTAAGTTCGTCATAGTTGATCCGCAGGCAAGACCGTTAGATGTGAAAAGTGTAGTAAGGTATCTTGGCATTTCGTTGGATCAATATCTGTATTTTGACAATATCTGTAATTTTGACAAAATATATATATATTGCTCTGACAAAAGCTAAGGCCTTTGCTGTGGCAAGGGGGTTGTTTTACAGCAGCCAACTTGATTCCAGGGTGAAGGTAATCTGCTATATGGCCCTCATCCGGCCTGTTATGACCTACGGTTGTCCACTGTGGTTCAATGTGAGTTCTTCCCAGATGGAAAAGATGAGGTTGTTCGAGAGACAATGTCTTCGCACTTGTCTCCGGTTGTATCGTACACCCGAGTCTGAGTACAAGAAGTTCTATCCTAACGAGGTCCTATACAACGAGGCAAACTTGAACAGGATAGATAATTTTATTATTAAGCTGATCAGAAAGCATATTGCACGAGCTATGACTTCTTCCAATAGTCTGATCTCTGGGGCTTACTACCCCAATGTTGTGTACCATGTGAGAGTGCGCCTCACCAGCTTTATTCCTCCTGAAGCGTTCCTCTATCTCGACACAATTGGCCTAATACAGGATCCACAAGGATGTCCTGTCATCTTCCATGTTGTACGCCGAACAGTGGACAGGCGACTCCAATACGAACAGGACCAGCCCCCGCCGCAGCTGGATTTTCAAAATGATGCGGTAGTTGACCATAGTGGCCAACTTACAAAGATTTTAGGGTAGATTAAGAAAAAAATGTTCATAAATAAAAAAAAGGTGCACCACGGCATATACATTTTATATGTTAGGCATATACATAACATATACGCCCTGGTGCACGTGTCCGTACTGTTACGGACAGAGTTAAGTCAGCTTATAAGTTTTTATATTAGGTTAAGTTAGTTTAAGATAGGCTAAGATAGATAAATAAAGCCAAGTTTTTTACCAGTTTTCTTGGTGAAACCAAATCAAAAGTGATAATGATTGTCCATAAACACAGAAGAAAAAAACATAGTCTAAGCCGAAAGGCAATCTAAATTTAATTCGGAATAGCTTAGAGTACCCGTATATGGTCAGTAGGTTAGATGTTAGAACGATTGTTAAATTAGTTAAGCTAGTTTTAGTTATTTTTGTCTAGCATGTAAGAAAATTTAATTTTAAAATAAAACAAAAGCTAATGGAAAAAAAACAATGTGTGGCATACCTGGCAACTGCAAAGCCGATGTACTCGCCAGATGTGGTACAACCTCCTCCCTATCAATACCTCCATCCATGCCGATCGCTACAGCCTAACATCGTTTGAAGATTCATAAAATAAAAACCACCAATAACAAATGACTAGAAGGCACAACCTGCCTTAAAATAAAAGAAGTCTGGCCGTCACTTAAACTAAAACGGTCACTCAGTCTAATTAGGCTCAGCAAACACTCATTAAAAACTCTCATAGGAGTCATAACCGGGCACTGTGCAATTGGCACTCATACTCGCAGGATGGGTGCCCTATATAATGATTTCGGTAGAAGCTGCGTGGATGAAGACGAGGTAGAAAACACTCATCATCTACTCTGCTCGTGCAGCGCTCTGGGTAGTCGTATATTCCTACACCTAGGGGCCTGCTATTTCAATAATCTCAATGAGCTAAACGTCGGCATAGGCCAGCTAAATCGCTTCACTGCAAGCACGAACTGGTTCCGATGTTAGGGGAAGTCAATCCCCGTGGTATCACAATGGGCCTACTCTGGCCCAAGTGTGACTGCCATTAGCAGAGCTGACTGCTTACAACCTAACCTATAGATCTATATGATAATGTCGACATTACAGCACACACAATAATGAGATAATAAAATGGGCGCCACTACAGCCCGTAGAGGATCAGGGCCCATCTTCTCAGCAACCACTCGTATTGTGCCCCACCCCCTCTCACCATTGGCAAAGATTAGCATTCAGAAGTCACAAGTCCCCTTCCACTTCACGTGGTCTATCCATTAAACAATACATGTGTCATCGGACGCCAACGAGCCTTACGCGCATCCGCTTTGCCATACAAAGTTTCAAAAACACACGCATCATATGACACTTGCACAAGCAAGCTGCGTTCCTCTCCCACGGGGAACATTGGTGTACTACAGAATCAGCAAATTGTAAACAATAGATATGTACCTGTGGAAAAATTCGAATGAAGTAGTTGTAATTTAGACTCCGTAACGACAAGTTCCCTCAATAAAGAAATAAATTAAATAAACGGTTTTTACACCACCGCTCGAGGAACACCGTAAATGAGCATACACTTAACGCCACGGGCCACCAGCGCCCACAAGGTAACATTTTATATGGAGTATATTTCTTTCATTCGAACGTGCTTTGTTATAGTTGCGCACCGATATAAGAGAATCAAACACAAATATATAGATTATAGGGATTTTGGTAGCGCAACTTTTTGCGCTAAACAATGTTAAAGAGAAACATTTCGTATGGGAGTGCCTGTGTAGTGAATGAAAATACTTGAAAATACAAATGCACTTTTGTAGATTTGTTATTTATGTATATTTTTTTCTTCATATTTATTCACGTTATAGTTCTTACATTAAGAATATTATGTAATCTTATAAATTAAATGCAAGCTTATTATTGCTGATGAGGGTAAATTGCACCGCGACCATTAGATTTATTGTGCCCCTATTCATACCTTTACTTTCTTAAGAGCTCCACTCTCAGGCAGCTCTTTTCAGAGCGTTATTGAGGGTTATTTGCTCTTATTGCTCTTATTGCTTTCTAGTTCCCTGAACTCTTCCCTGAGGACGTGATCTCCTACAGCCCAGAATGGTTCGGGGCCTATAAAATGTTCCGATGCTCCTTTTCTAGCCAGGGAGTCGGCCATTCTATCCCTGTATGGCCAGGTATCCAACAGTCTTGTAGACATTTCCACACGAGCCTGGATTTGATGATATAGGAGTTTAGCCCGTGCGGAATTTAGCCAGTTCTCCCTTCGTGCGCGTCCCCAGGTGGCGGATGGGGGGCCCCTGTGCCTAAATAGGGTATTAACCTATACATTCACAGGGTTGGTGGAAATATCCAATACCACACGCGGACCGAAAGACTGGCAAGAGCGGAATTACTCTCTAACCAATTCAAATATGGATAGTGAGACGAAGAGGAATAAAGTTACTGTGCAGAGAGTTGGATCCCCAGTAAAGGTGGCGGAGAGTGCGAAAGCAGGCTTAAAGTCGTCGAGATACAATGACTGCAATAGAAAAATGTTTTCAATATCTCCTACGGCGGTGGTAACCTTGGCCCCCGTCAGTAGTAATACTGCAAGAAATCGCCTCGAGACAGACGTCGCGACGGACCCATTCACGAAAAGTATGAACACGTGATTGCAATCCCGTGAATCACTCCCACTGCGGTAGATCGGAGCCCAATGGTCACGCCAACCACTGCGACTCCGCCTCGAACGGGAAATAAAATGATACAGCTGGGTGAAAAATTGATGAGTTGATTGCTTTTTATAAAGAAGAGCACAACGTCCACGGTGAAATTAAAAAATCGGAAGTTTAATTAAGTCCGCTTTTCGAGAAGCCGAAGTCGACACATCAAACCTGCGTTGCAAAGTTTCCCAACTCGAACGGGAAGTGTAAATTCTGTACCAGTGGCATCGTTGTAAACAAAAAACTCACCGCATAAAGTTGACAAACCGTTAAGCCCGCAAATTAAACGTGACCGTCCTGCAAAGAGGTTAAGGGAAGGAGACAACCAAAATAACGCTACGGAACAGCGTATTAAGACCCCATCCCGGAAGAAAAACGATCAACTCTCTCTAAGCCGGTGCCTCTTAAGGAGAGAAACGTTGAAAAAACGAAAGCGAACGAGTGGAGAAGGTCGAAAGAGGTGTCCGCACTAGCACTTCTCATATCCCAATTCGGAGGTAGATTTTGTTGGCTTAGCACTTTTACGTGTTTTTTGTTTCATCACATTCTGTTAATGCAAAAGTGCCATCTTGCAATTTCATAATTTCTTTTTGGTGGATGGTACGTAATTTCACCCCGCTTAGATTGGAAATTCTCCTGAATTTCTTGGGAAGTGCTAGGTTTTACATTTTCTTGAATATTTTTTACTACAATATTTAGTTTTTTGTTCTTAGTTCTTAACATTATTAGTATAATAGTTGATATAATTTTTATTAAAGCTATTACAATTGTTGGACTTATTATATAATTCGTAGTTTTATGGTATTTTAATTCTTTAATTCTCTTATGTTTTCAAAATGCTTTAATATTATATTGTCGAAAGAAATGGATTTTGTAAAATTGTAATTTATATCCTCAAAATAATTGTATTTGGCTTTAATTTCAAAGTTTCGATTCGAAAAGGTTTTATTAAATACTTCAATTGAACAATTGTTAAAATTGATTAACATATGTCCACTTAAATATAACTTCCTATCATCACAACTATTTAAAATTGCATCCTTATTCATATTTATACATATTATTGTTTCTTCATCAATTATTTTTATTTTTTTCTTATAATTTTCTCTAAGCTTACAATTACTCAGAGCAACACAATTACTAACAAATTTTAAATCGTTTACATATACTTCATCATTAAATTCGTAATCTACATTCTTATACTCTGCAATTTTTTTGATCGTTTTGAATTATTTCAAAGCCTTCCTTGGTTGGTAAACTTGTTAACAACCGCCGTAGGTATTTTAATTGCCATGATCAGGACATTTTTTCTGTAGCTCATCATATCTAGTTTAGAGTGTTTTATTTTATAGTAATCAATGTTGAATTTAATTATTTCTTCTGGGGTTAGTATCCCTGGATGTAAGATATTATGTTTAGTTGAGGCAACGTTGTCTAATATTTGATCTATTTTATCTTCTAATAATTTTAATATAAAAAGTTGATCTAATTTTATTTGTTGGTATTGATTGATTGATTGCTTTTAAAAAATTGTTCCCTATCTCCTTCTATGAGATTCTTTAAGTCGAATATAGTTTCATTGAAATAAGTGCTAATCCTAATTTGTTTATTTAAATTTTCGATTGAATTATGATTATTTATTTCTATTGTTCTCATATGCCCTATAATATCCTGTCGATCGTTCCAAACATGCCATTTACTCGCTGTACCTACCAAGTTAACTAAACCTCTTTTTTTTTTTCTTTTAGGAAGAATCGTTGATATTTTCGATTCGACAGACTCTATTTCCCTGAGTAAAGTTTTTCAATGCCAGTAAGAACTTTCCTTAAATTATCTTCAACTTGTCCGACGGCGTCTTTCAACTCTTGCAGGTTAATCACATGGAGAATTGTAGTAGTCTCATTTATCATCTCTATCGAACCCACATTTAATTTGATGTATTCATTATTCGTGTCCACTTTCGTTATGATTAGTTTCGCTTGGACTGTCGGAATGGGTATGATCAGTAGGAATATTAGGAACATTAACATCAGTAAATTTACGTTTTCTTTTAATATTGGTAGTATGACCATTAGATATTTGTTTTATTCTAAATCTTGATTCATATTTATGTCTAAGTCGCTTATAATTTTTAATTGGTGCTATAATTCGATCTTCTGTGTAATCTTCCCTATTTTTGTTTGCCTTACTAATGAATTTTTTTTTATTCTTAATAATTGTTTCCCTCAGTTTTTGGTTGTATAATACCGCTTTGATATCTATTCTTATAATTACTTATTCTATTTATGTAATTTAGAAAATTAATGTGAGTGATGTGTCTTTTAAACTGACCAATTTCTCGAATTGTTGAATGCAATCTTTCAATGTCAGCATTTCCAGTGTGGCTGTTAGGTTTGGTTAAATATAGTTCTATTCATTGATTATTTAAATATTCAATTAGCTGATGTGCCTTAAACTCATTATCAGTTATTATTTTCTTTGGCTTATTAAATTTGGAAAAATGTTCTAATATTTCTATTCTTTTTACCCAATATGATAAGCATGGTTAATTTGTCAATTAATGTTACGAAAGATTGTCCTTGTAATGTAAATACGTCCATGTGTAGAGTCTCGTTTGGAAACTCAGGTCTTTCGGTTAGAGACAATTTTGGCTTTATGGCTTTATGGCTTTATGTTTCTAATATGCCACTATGAATACTCTCTATAGTGTGATACTTAGAAATTTTCTGGCGTAATTCTTCCTGACTTCTTACTTCTTTTGCTCTAAGTGTGCATTTTATAAATGATATGTGTCTATTATGACTAACGAGACTTATTAAAACTTGCTGTATTTTATTATATTCCCGATATGATAATTCCGTGTATATACCGATTTTTCCAGGTCTCATGCTTCTAATAAACAAGTCTTTCCAATATGACTGACTTTTAGTCATATCAACTTGAATTATCGTTCTTCCATGCATAACCTCGACCTCTTCGGTAATCGTGTTCGTTAAAATTAACTGCATTTTGTACTTATTGACAATTTCTTCTTTTATTGGGAAGTGATCAAGTAATTGCTCTGGTACAGAATGAATCGTACCTGGAAGTCCAGGAAGTCAGCTACTTTATTTTCATTTCCTTTCAGATACTCTATGTCATAGTTGATTTCAGCCAATTTCAACAACCGCCTTTGATTCCTCTGTGAGAACTCTTTCTTTATATTTTTTATTGAGGTATTTAATTGGTTGGTGGTCGGTAATTATCTTAAATTTATTTCCCCAAAGATAAGGTCGGAAATAAGTCACTATCTAAACTATCGCCAAAAATTCTTTATCTGCTGCTGAGTATTGCTTTTCATGGTCGTTCAGTGTTCTTGACGCATAGCACACAAGCTGTCCTTCTTGAGTGAGCACTGCACCTATTGCATAATTGGAAGCATCAGTAAATAATGTGAAAGGTTTATGAAACCTTGAAAACTTGAGTATGGGGTGATTGATGATACAAAGCTTAAGTGTTTCAAATGCTTGTATGTACTCTGGATCCCTCGAATTGATTTTCGTATTCTTTTTAAATATTTGATCATAGGGTATGCTATTTTAAAATAATCCTTCACATATTTTCTATAATAACCCGTCGTCCCCAAGAAACCTTTCAGCTGTTTTTCCGTGTTTGAATTAATAGTACTAATAGTCGATCATGTATCTATAAGAGTTCTATATTTAAATTCGTTAACAGTAAGATAACAATAAAGCTTATTTCCGAGGCTTAATTGATTTATTAATATTATTAATTTCTTGCTGATTAGCTTCAGCTTTTATAGTTTATAGTATTTATTTCCATCGGCTGTGTATTCTGTGCGCTATTCCTCACCTGCCCTGATGGATTGAATACATTTTGTCTACCTGATGGCCTGTCTTCCACCCTATTTCTCAGGTTAGATTGATACCTATTCTGTTGAACTGACCTGTTATTTTGCCTACTTTGGTCAAAATTTCTCTGTTGCCTATCTGACCGAGATTGTTCGGGAAGTCTGTAATTATTGTTGCACTGAACTGATCTGCTATTTATTTGCCTTTCTGTCCCCGAATTAGTCGATTGCAAATTTGCATTTCTAAACGGAACGGTTGTAGTGTTAGGTTTTTAATACATTTTTTTTCAAGTTCCAGTCACTATCTGGAATATATGATCTTAAGATATTCATAATTGTGTCTAAATTGTACAAATTTCTTATTTCCCTAGCAAGTTGGCCAATTGAAAGCTCTTTTATCCTTGCAATTATTAACTGCTCACTCGAATTTACTATTTCTTTATTCGTAGCTTCGTAAAGCGCTTATTCGAGAACTTCCTTAATTATATAAGCTATTTTATTACATAGTTCTAAAAATGTATTCGCTTTTATGTGTTGTATGTTGGAAAGAGTTTCGTTGATATTTTTGATGGGCCGGAAATGTTGAATCAGCTGGTAGACAGAATGTACAGAAGACTTTTGGCTTTCCCCACGATCTTGATGTTAAAAATGCATCTGAATACTTCTGCCTGCTTGTCCTCGGGAACGGCTGCTAAATGGTTCTCCACACAGGATATAAATTGTGTCAGCTCCTGTTTTTCTCCAGAAAATGGCTTTATATAACCAATCGTCTCTTAAATTTTCGGTTCTGGTTGAACTGGCACTATTCGTTCTTGCACCTGCTGCTGCCTTTCGAAAGTTCACTTTTATTTGGTATTTTATTACTTCGAGCTACTAGCTCTCGCAATTTCACTCCGTAATACTTATGTATGTACCGATTTGCTTCGATGTGCATCTCTATATCTACCACAAAAAAGACCCAAAACCGACTGCGCCACTTAAATTATTTGTTGGAAATAAATGAAACAAAAGTATTTATTCAAATTTATTTCCAGACTACCGCTGTCTAGGCTGGCCGCACACTCTTTCAATACAACAAATAATCACCGATTTGGTGACATTCTGTCGGTTTTATATCATAAAATTGATTAGCCTATCACTTCTCATATTCCAATTCGGAGGTAGCCGATTTTGTTGGCTTAGCACTTTTACGTGTTTTTTGTTTCCTCGCATTCTGTTAATGCAAAAGTGCCATCTTGCAATTTCATAATTCTCCTTGGTAGATGGTACGTAACGCAGGCGGAGACCTCCTTTTAGCGCTTAAAATATCTCCTGAGATGCCTACCGCGAGCCTCAAAGAAAATATCGGATATTCTTTAGGCGAAAATGCTAGCGTTCGTTCATCACGCACGATATTCTCCTTGAATGTAAGGACATAGACAAAGTAACGCCGAAGAAAGAAGTTTGAGTGGCCATTACCGAGTTTCTTCAATATTTTAAAGTTAAACTGCCGGCAATAAGGACAATGAGGAAAACTTTTGGAGGGACCCAGGCCTACGGTTGCCTGTAGACATTGCACTTTCCCTCTGACTGTGAACAGTGTCGCACGTGTTTTCAGCAAGTGAAAAGATAAGAAATCCGATAATTTCTCAAAAACGCAGTAGAAGTGTTACGGGGGATGATGATTTCATCCACCCATATCATAAAAAATGAAACTATAGAATAAATATTAGTGCATCTCGAAAATGGCTACTGAACCAAATTTTTATAACTTTTTCAAGCCATTACAAACTTGCCGAGATGTTATGAATCACATGGATAGTGAAAATGTCCAAAATAGTATTAAAAAAGACCCAATTCCACCCATTATTGTCTTAAAAGCAAAAAGTGAGTCTCTGAGAAACTTATTAAGTGCACTTCGTGTTGAAGACTATTTAATAAAGGACATTTCTCTAGGCCATAAAATCATGTGCAAGTGTTTCGATTCATATGAAAAGGTGATTAGTGAATTAAAACAACAATCAGATGAGTTTTACTCTCATGCTAGAAAAGTTAATATACTCTTCAAAGTAGTTTTGTCTGGCTTACATTCTTGTAACCATATAGCAGCATGTACAGAGTCAAGCATCCTAAAATGTACTAACTGCAGTGGATCGCATAAGTCAACTTACCCACAGTGTCCTAACCGATCTCAATTCATTCAAATACGACAAAAACTCTCTTCGAGAAATAGTAATATTTCTACAGCACCAACACACCAGAAGAGAAACATGAGTGTTAATTTCACCTCTCAATACTTTCCACCATTGCGCCATCCTACCCGCACCACCCAACGTCATTCTGCGAGCAATGTGACCACTTGCGCTGAGAGTCATATCGAAAACACGAGCTCCGATCAGTAGCAGAAACAATTCCCACTCCACTCAACGCCTTATATCAACCAACTTGTATTTAAATCAGCTTGATTTGTCTTCAGTAAATTCGCCACTCTAGATTGATTCCTTTATAGAATTTTTTGAAGAAACTATAAAGAATGCTGCAGATATATCAATACCTAAAATCAACCCCACAAGACCCAACTCGCGCCCTCTCCCTGACCATATCTTGCAACTAATCAGATTGCGTAACTGTGAGAGAAGAAAGTGGATACATTTTAAGGAAAATCTCAAGTTCCTTAACACCGTAATCCAAAATGAATTACTTACTTTTAGTAATAGAAATTGGAATTCCTTATTAAGTGGTTTGGCAAAAGGTTCCAAGCCATTCTGAAAAATTAGTAAAATAATAAATAAGAAAGGTTCCAACATTGTAACCCTTCTATGTCAAGATAGGATGTTACTCAGCAAGAGAAAGCTACCTTATTAGCAGACAACTTCTTCCAGTATCATATATTCTCATGTCACGGTGATATCAATACAGAAAACCTAGTCGGTAATACCTTGAATGATTTTAATAACTCCAACCATGTCACTGACCTAATAAAAATGTCAAGGAACAATAAATCCGCGGGTATCGATGGCATAGGCAACACATAAATCACTTCGTAAAGGCATAATTTACTTAACATTCATTTTCAATTCTTGTTTAAGAAATGGGTACTTTCCTAATAAGTGGAAAAAAGCTAAGATAATTTCTATTGCAAAGCCCAGTAAACCAAGAAACGATCCTAACAGCTACAGACCTATTAGTTTATTAAGTTGCTTAAGTAAGCTGTTCAAGAAAATAATAAAGGAGTATCTCATTTCACATCTCGACCAATCAAACATCTATCCAGCTGAACAATTTGGGTTTCTAGCCGGTCACTCTACATGTCACCAAATCATGAGAATTAAGCAGCACATTATAAAAAGTCTAGATTTGAAATTGTCAACAGGATTAGTTCTACTTGATATTGAAAAGGCTTTCGATACTGTATGGCATGAAGGAATTTTCATCAAAAATTTGAAAAATTTCGTAGGTCTTGCTCAGTCATCATTATATACCACCCACTCAGGGCGTACCTCAAGGTTCGGTATTGGCTCCCATTTTATTTAATATTTTCATGTCCGACTCACCAGTACCTAATGGTAACACTTTCCTAGCTTTGTTCGCTGATGACACAGCCCTGTTATCATCCAATATCTTAGCACAGGACACGCTAACTTCTCTTCAAAATACACTTGATGCGTTTCAGTTATTCTGCTTCAGATGGAAAATCAAACCGAATGCAGATAAATCTCAGGCTATGTGGTTTACTCGACGCAGAAAACAGCAATTCCTACCTCAAACAAACCTACAACTGAACTCGACCAGCATCGAGTGGTCTGAAAGCTGTAAGTATTTAAGACTTACTTTCGATAAAAAACTCACATTTGAAAAACATATGTCGAGCACGGTTCAGAAAGTAAACCTAATCATTAAAATCCTATATGCCTTTATCAATCGTAAATCAAAACTTAGTATTGATAACAAATTACTAATTTTCAAAAGGATTTTTCAAAAACCGTACGTTAAGACTGTACGGTGCACCTGTGTGGGCCGATTGTGCCAAATCTCACATTAAAAAACTACAAATATGTCAAAACAAGGTGCTAAAGCTAACGTTAAATCTTCTCTGGCATTTCTCTACTATGAGGCTCAATAAATAAGCAAATGTAAATACCATGTCACATCTCTTTGATAAATTACACCAGAATTTTGTTGCATAGTTGGGCCTAGGTGTAATTTAGCTATAAGAGCCATTAGTTGTAAGAGTCATAATAGGGGATTTTGATTGTAGTGTTTTTCCCTTAACTTTTCCTATTAATGTATTAAATTTTTCTTATTATATATACTTTGAACTTTCTTATAAAGAACTTTTGTTCTGTATCTCTAAAATAATACAAGTTACTCGTAGATGTAACTATTCTCTAGTTTGGACGTTGCCATAGCTAATGTGGGTAATGCGAACACGTTTAGTAGAGAGGGTGCGGGCTCGTGTCGGCAATCACTACACCCACAGTGATCATAATGCAATTTTAATTCTCTCCATAGTCTTACCAGATCTCGAAATACTCGGTCTCCAACTAGCAAAACGAAATGGAACATGAACACGAGGAGCTCTTAGAGTACGCAATCTGAAGCTATAGTTGAAGGGAGAACTGCCAACGAGATCGCACGGCAAGTGACGCGACAACTCCACGCTGCCTACGATATATCAATGGCTCGAACGGGGACACAAAACCGCCGCCGTGCAACGTATTGGTGGAACCACGACATTAAGGAACTTCGATCAGCCTGTCTTAAGGCACGAAGAAAATACCAACAGACTAGACGCGATACGGATAGACATATGATATTGAGGACTTCGTATACAGGAGCACAGTGCTTTAAGGATTTTTGCACGCAACTGAAAATGTATGGGGTAAAGAGTACAAAATTATAACCGCGAAGCTCAAGACCCCTCAGAGATCGGCGCTAACTTGCCCGATATTACTCCGCAGAATCGTAAAAAACTCTGTGCCACTTTCAACATGACGGAGTTCTACTAAGCGAGATCGGAGAACTACGTGAAACATACCTGCCATAACAACCGATGAACTCAACTCGGTAATTGAGAGGGTACAGGATTGAAAAGCTCCTGGTCCAGACGGCATACCAAATCGGGCTTTAACAATAGGGATGAAGGACAGCCTAGACATACCTAGATCGTTAGCATGTATAATGCATGCTTAAGCGAGGGTCTATTTCCGGAACAATGGAAATGCCAACGGTTGGTATTATTACCGACAGTAAATAAACCACCGGAGGAGACCTCATTTTATCGGCCCCTCTGTATGCTCGGCACTATGGGCAAAATATTGGTGCGAATTATATGCAATAGATTTACAGCCTATCATTGAAGCGAATGATGGGCTCGCGGAATACCAGTACGGCTTTAGAAATGGCCGATCGACAATCGACGCTATCAAAAAAAGCCCAATCAGCCGTAGAAGGTAGATAATACAAAGGAGGCTGTAAACAGTACTGCGTCGTGGTTACAGTTGACGTGAAAAATGCGTTTAACTCTGCAAACTGGTCGTGTATTTTACAGTGCCTCGAATGATTAAATGTACCAAAGTACATATTAAGATTGATCAGGAGCTACTTTACCGATAGGTTGCTCCTTCACGACTCCGACGAAGGTACGAAATTGTTTACAACTACAAGGGGCGTGCCCCAACGATTAGTGTTAGGTCCTTTACTGTGGAACGTGATGTATGACGACATTCTACGGCTCCCAGTCCCCACGGAAGCCACCATTGTAGGTTTCGCGGGCCATATTGCTATTGTTGTCGTAGCGAAACGGCTTGAAGAAATCGAGCTGTATTGCACCGAAATAAAATCGAGCTGGTTACGCGATATGAGTTTAGACCTCGCGGATCATAAAATGGAATCCGTGCCCATTTCGAGTAGAAGGGTGCTAGAGACGATAACAATAAAATCGGAGAACACTACATTATTTCCAGACCAATTATAAAATACCTGGGAGTGACAATTGATGCACAGCTTAATTTTAAGCATCACCTAGAATACGCTTGCGAGAAATCGCCGAAAGCGATAGGCGCTCTTTCGAGACTCATGTCGAATATCGGCGGTCCGAAGCAAACGATTAATGCTTGACAGAGTTGTAGCCTCCATGCAGCTGTTCGGGCACAAATACAGTCTGATGTCGCGAATAAAACATCGCACCCGAAAGGAATCAAATCTGTGTATAGATTATGTGCACTGAGGGTTGGCAGTGCACATCGAACGGTATCCCACGACGCGATATTGTTACTATCCTCTGTGGTACCAATCGATATCCTAGCCTTAGAAGGTAGGCGACTCTATGACAATCGCGAATTACGTTTTCAGTAATTTAAAGACTAAGTACTTTTAAAAGAAATGTATATATTACTCAAATGAGGTCTTAAGACTAAATTTACAATTTTGCTTAAACTCACATGAAGCTTACATTTTGACATAAATGTGCTGATCACTTCAGTCATCGTTTTCAATTTCCGTTCGAACGTTGGCAGTATCGCTGACGATGCGAACAGAGGAAAAATATGATATATTTGTTAAAATATTTTCGATGACCTTCAGTGTTCTACTGTCAGCTCATGTTTACCTACAACAAATCGCTCCAACCGTAAATCTAGTGAAGAAACTCGAAAGAAACCGCAGTGTAGATACGTAACAACAACGATGAAACGAGTCCCTAAGAGGGAGATGGACGTACCGACTAATCCCAAGGAGCGCTGGAGAGAACGTGGAGCACGTTTTGTTTGAATGCACTCGGTATGCAAACGAAAGAGCTATGTTGAAATCCGAAGAACTTTGGGCTGTTGTGAACGATGCAGCAGTACGAATAATGTGTGATCTAAGGAATTTATAACGGCAGCGAAACGCGCATTCGTCAAACACCCCGTGACGAAGCAAAAAAAAAGGAGAGATTCGGTAGGTGGTTTTAGTCAGTTGGAATCTGACACTACCAATCGACGTCGGACCATTGGTGCCTAAGGATCCGACATTATTGCTATGTCACAGTTGGTAGTCCCTCTCTAGATTGATCTGAGCGCATCTGTCTATGGCATAGACTTGAAAGATACTGGTGCATTTGCCCATGGGTTCGTATTACTTTGGTCGTAGTACTCCTGCCCCTGTTCCTTCATCAGTTCTTGATCCAACCGTATACCATTTTACCGCAATGCTTCTCAGTCTGTGAACTATGGATTCATTGCTCCAGTCTTTTTTGATGTTGGGCTTAATGGAAAACTCCTTTTGGAATTTGAACTTCCTAATCGCGTCATCCTACGGAATGATCATGAGTGGTAGTTTTTTGACTAGTGCATCGAATTGTCTCGATGTAATGCACCTGTATTTTTCTATCTCTTCTTTTGCCATTCTCATGATAATTTTATTTGCACATTCTGTGACCACCACATGCAATGGAGTCAGCTCCAGTAGCACCTCCATGGCGGCAGTTGGACAAGTTCTCATGGCCCCTGTAATACAGAGGCATGCCAGCCTTTGAACTTGCGCTTAAGTGGTTGGTTCTTTTGGACCATGCTATTGCATGGTACCTTATGTACCTTAAGATACATGGACTGCACCCCAGCTTTTACAAATCAATAAAGCACGAGTCGCCTTCCTGGTGATCTCTTCTGTGTGGCTTTTCCAGATATGTTTGCTGTCTAAGATGACTCCTAGATATTTTACCTCTTTTACTGGAGCCAGTATTGTGCCTGACAGACTAATTTGTTTTAGTCGTTCCAGTTTGTGATTTCTTGTGAAAGGTACTAGGTGGTTTTTGCCATCAGCATATGCTTGACATTTGATGCCGTGATTTGTTAGTATCTCCAGAAGTTCGGTTACAACTAGACTCCACATTATAATAATAATAATAATATGGTGCTACAACCCGTAAAGAGCTAGGGCCTAGCTTCTCAGCAACCCACTCGAGTGGAGTGGACCTACAGTTTTATGCCGACTCCAAACAGCCAAGTTTGAGAAGCTTTTTCTAGACAGTTATACTCTTTGATCATTGTCAGTGACTCGAAAGAGGTGGGGCTACGAAAAGTATTTCTTGTCAATAATCGAACCTAGACAGGTAGGTCCAAGTGCATAGGAGTCGACGCACATACCCACAACGCCATCGGCCACCACAGGACTCCACATTAGAGGAGATAAAACTCCTCCTTGAGGACATCCTTTTGTTGTGTTGACTTTTATTATACCATCTGATGTATGCGTCTCAGCTGTTCTCGTGCTCAGAAGTTCATGCATCCATTTCGATACTGTTCGGTTTACTCCTTCTTGTCCAGAGTTTAATATTTGCATCGTGCGATGTGTTGTCAAAATTCTCCTTCAATATCCAAGAAAGCATATATAAATATGGATAATTTATTGCTCCACCATGGCAGTCTCTTCCCCTTAAAGTCCCTGCTTATTGGATAACTTGCTTGAAACGCTGTTGTGATAGCTTTTGTTGTGCTGTCTACAACATATTTTAACTCTAGGAATAGGGCCGGAGCTCTTCTGTTGGGTTTCTAGCTGCTTAGATATTCCAGTTTGTTTTCCTCGGATTTCTTGTAATTTTACCTGCTAGTCTGGAGTTGTCTAAGTCGAACCTCATTATTCTGTGGTCAGTCATAGATGGTTCATTGGAGACTGCCCAGTTTTTGGTTAGGTTATTAGGACATTGACTGCATATAGTGAGGTCTAGTACCTCCTGCCTAACCCTCGTAACAAAAGTGGGAGCGTTCCCGACATTGAAAATAGGAAGTGACGAGCTGTGACGAAAAAATTGCAACAAGTGTAGGTGCTCCCCCATATTATGTTGTGGGCCTTGGCGTCGCATCCAATTCAAATTGGTATGTGTAGCATTTTGCAGTGCTCCACCAGTCGTTGTAACGATGTTGGTACCGCCGGTTCATCTCCTGCACAGTATGCCGAGGCAAGGATGATGGTTTTCTGTCCACCATCAACCATATTAATTTTTATTTGAATGGGCACAAGGTATGCTACAATGCAGGAAGAACATAGTTGATGTTATTATTAATAAGAATGCAGGCTCTTGGGTTGGTCACCCTGGTATCCTGCTTCGGGGACAAATTGAATTTTTTCAAACAGACAGGTGGTCGTGTTATAATCAAGACAAAAGCAAAGCATTTTAGTTTTCATTCGATTTTTTAGAGTAATATAGCAATTTGTTTTGAGAAACTTGAGACATGGTCCCTACTTCGTAGGTTAAATACGTACCTGGCAATGTTATTGTATATAATAGATATATGTATATATGTATATATAATTTGTTCATGATCTCGTAGTCAGTAAACAATTCTGTGTTAACCAGAGGGTACCTAGTCCACCGTAAATCATTGCTGCTGTAGTATTAAAATGAGTATCCAGGAAAAAGTACGATCAAAGATAATCCCAAGATTTTTAGCAGAAACCACCCAATAGGATTGTGATGCGGAAGAACAGGTGGAAGGTATTAAATGCCTTACGACGGATAACAATAACCTACGACTTTTTTGGATTTAGTCGCAGGTCATCACGTATTGACCAGTCATAGATTCTGAACAAATCTTCGTTGATTGAGTTTATTGCATTATTAAGTTCACTGAGAGGTCGACTTAGAAAAAGCTGAACATCATCCGCATACATATGAATATTTCAGGGCTTAATAATTTCGCACGAGTCATTTACGTACAAGGAAAATAGTGTGAACCCAATGATCGATCCTTGCGGAACTACACTTAGCACATAAATAAAACTATATATGCAGTTTAAGCCGTACTAACGTTACGTAAGGATCAATAGCTGATCAAGTACTCTTCTAGGCCATACATTTTCCATCTTCGATAGACGGAATCGCTTTCTTGTATCAGGTAAATGATGTCCCATTCTCAGAAGGAGGAGACAGACCGTTCAGTTCTAAGGGAAATATGCTTCGTTATCGTAGAGTAATGATATTTGCAGTTGAAAGAAGGCAACTTCAACAGGCGGCATGAAGTAAATTATATCCCAATTGATTTGATTAACATCAAATACTAAGTTTTCGTAACTCAGAGTCTACTGATGAGTATACTGATAGGTCCCATTGTCACAAGCGTTGTTAAAGTCAAATGCAAGATAGACTAAGTCATGCTTGGAAAACTCAGATGCAGACAGCTGATCATAAAGAAGCATTCTAGAGGTATCACCAATAACATCCAGGAGCGCACTAGAATTACTAGAGAAATGTGAAGGAGTAATTGAGTTAGCAGCATACAAATTTAACGATATCGTGGTTTCCACTACAGAACCTGATTCAGATTTGTCTAACAGATTACAATTAAGATCACCACAGAGCACAATGTTAGGGGAAGTACATGTAAGCTCCTCTATGTAATCAAACAAAGGCTTGAGGCCTATGCGCTTGTTAGGCCTGTAAGCTGCACCAATATTAAACTTTACGGCATTGGATGCAATCTCAACAAAGAGTATTTCAATAGGACACTCGGGATTTGACTGATAGACGACTTTACATTTTAAGGATTCGCGAACGAAGATCGCTACACCACCCCCTGAACGTATGGTTCTGTCAGCTCTATATAGCCTGTAACCAGGAATTCTATAATATTGGTCGCTTTTGATGATGGCAAGAACCATGCCTCTGATACACAAATAACATCAATTTGAGAATTTTCGAAAGTATGACGAAATTGATCGATCGTTGATCGATTAATCGATACCCTTACTTTGTGATTTAAACACTCTGATCATATTATAAAGACACCCCTTAGTGTCTCTGGCAATGGGTCCACCACCAGCAGATGTACTATCCAGGTTGAAAGTTAAGATATAAACAAGAAATTTTAAAAAGAGACCAGACATACAAGCAAATATAATAATTAATAAGGCCATCAGAAAATCTAAACTTAAGTTAAAATCAAAAAAGAAAATAAATAAATTAAAAATCAAAATAAAAAAATAGTTCGAAATAGTATCCAAGTAATTCTAATGGGCAGAAAAGGTGGATGGTAACACTGGTGTAGCATCGTTCGCTTGAGTGGCTAGTGCATATAACTGTACAGTGCTCTTAATCAAGGTACTTCTTCTATCAGCAGCCAATTTAACGTAAACCGAGCAGAGCTTTGCAAAAGCCGAGCTAAGAAGTTCTCTCAGTTTGTACTTGGTAGAAGTTCATTGAAGGAACACCTGTTACTTGAGTCAATACCGACATCAGCCAAGCAGAGCTCTGTTTTTGTTTATGTTTGTATGCTGCAGCTTATCGGAGTACAGTGTATCTATCGAACCCATTGAGAAATTCGATGATAAAAGGCGATGGAGGCGCATTATTTTCACACTTGGTTTTGTACGAAAAATACCTTTGAGCGATGGTGGACGGCACAAAATAGAGAAACAGAGCTGATTGTAAATGTGTATTACATTTTCATTACTCGCAAAAAGATCAGCATCAGTTTAAACATCCTTACGTTCAAATGCTTCAACTTGTCTCTGTAGCAGAGGTTAATCCTCTTTGGGAGTTGTTGTTCATCTCAGACTCCAACTTCACCACACGACATTTGATAGGCTGACGTTAACTTCATCAACTACGAGTAGAGAGTACACGCTTCAACAAAAATCCAAAACATCGCATAGCTCAAACAAAGACGTCTATTCACTCACACATTTCACTCACAGTATTGATTCAATGTATTCCACAGAATGTATTAATTTAAATTGTTGGTTTAGCACCACTAAACCAGATAACTGAGAGGAATCGCCAATGTGTAATATATCAAATTTTGTTGTGTTATTACAACCCGTAAACATATACCGTTCTGATAAAATATGTGCAAATATACATACAATCTAATCGTAATAATTGATATTTAATTTGATTTTAGAAAATTGTATATTCTCAAACGATAAAACTTTTAATAAAATCTAAAATTTTGACAAATTATTATAATTCACTAACACAGCCCAAAATAATTCAAAACACAGCCAAAATAATTCAAAATGAATGTCACATTCACGAACTGTGTGGGCAATTTATGAATTTTGACTTTGTTGAGGGCAGAAACTCACGAATGAGCCGCCATTTTCGTGGGGTTCTGATTTGTTCAGACAAGTGTGAGTAAATACGGGATAATGTTCGATGACTTGTAAATAACTGTCAAAAATGTTGAATTGTATTTGCTGAACCCACCCTACCCCATATAACCAAAAACAAACTTGTATAATTGTAAGGCTGAACATAGCTAGCATGTCGAAATCCAAATATGTTATATTGTGACTGAAAACTCTAATTCTTCACTTGAAAATAACTGTTTTTTCCTCGTCTCTTTATTCTTTATTGTTTCCAATAAAAAATTCGTAAATAACCGTCAAAAAATAGGTGAATATTTGTCAAATTCGTCGATAGACTAGGCTGATTGCCCAGCTGTGAAGTCTACTTTATATCTGTTATTTATCAAGCACAATTCAAATGCAAATGTTCATGATTTGACGTTTATGCCTGAAACACAATAGGACTTTGCTGCTGGCGTTTTTCTCGTTACGCGCTTTGAAAAGTCAACTCAATTTATCAGACGTTTTCAATTCACAAATGGCACATAAAAAATATTGTGTCCATGGTACTCCACTAATTTCACCCGATAAATTAACCTCAGTCAGCTGTTGCCATTTCTCAAATGTCAGTTGACTCTCAATTTGAGCGCAGATCTCTCAATTTTTAAGGGAGTGTGAGTGAAAGCGCCTCTCGCACTGATTTTTTCCAAAATGTCTAAAAATCCTTACGTGAAACTGCCCTCCTACGTTTTATGACATTGCTCTCATTTCGCTCAAAAAAGCGAGAAGCTGTATTTTGTGTATAGCATATGAATTGCCTATGTTGGAAGAAACGCCAGCTGCAAAGCCCTATTGTGTTTCAGGCATTTGTTAACGAACGTCCCTAACAAAACAAAGAATTATAATACAGCACGAAAACTCGAGACCTTTCAAATTCGAATTCAACTTTATTTTTACAAGCAATTGGTGGTATGGACAGTCTGGTGGTTGCGGCAAAAGTGACCGAGCACTGGGCGCTAGCATTGCTCCTGGGCACCAATCGTGGGAGCTCTTGGATAACGAGATTACTCAGCTCCTCCTCTAGCTGTTATCGTGAGAGCGTCTTTACGCAGCATTTACGTTAACCCAAATTAAGGAAATGAATAATTATAAGATTTTCACATTAAACATTAAAAAGATTCGTAAGAACTAATAGACCAATTCTAATACAACTAAATTATTTCTCAACATGCTGCCACCCACTGATGTAATTTCAGGAACATGGTAGGAGAGCAATTTTGGTGATAGGGCGTCTCAATACATTGTGGCTGGTTCGAATGGTATCTGTTACTGGATGCACTTCCTGAATTCGTCCAAGTAGCCATTTAGATGGTGGCAAATTGGGATTCTTGACGACGACAAGTTGGCCAATCTTGACATCAGAGCTAGGTTTGCTCCATTTAGGACGCTGCTGTAGGGATGTGAGGTAGTCTGCGTGCCATAGTTGCCAAAGGCCTTGGGTGATATTTTGCAATAGCTGCCGGCGGCCCAAGAGGTTTGTAGGTATTTCCAGGTAACTGGGTTCCGGGACTGCCATATACGGTCTGCCTATAAGAAAATGAGAGTGCGTCAATGGGTTCAGATCACTATCAGAAATGGCGCACAGTGGTCTGGAGTTCAATACCGCCTCGATTTGAGCCAACAAAGTAGCCATTTCTTCAAACGTAAAAATGTTGTTGCCTATCACCCGCGTAGTCAACTGTGTGAGAAAAAGCATGCGAAGCAGTAATTCTTGGACGCGGTAAATTTACCATGAGTTGAGTCGAAGTCTGTTTTCGTAGCCTAAAACACTTTACACAGTCATGCACGATTTTTCTTATAATGTTTCGGCAACCCAAGATCCAAAATTCCTGACGTATGAGTGAAAATAGCGCGGAGACCCCCGGATGTAGGAACCTTATGTGTGCTTCTCGAAGTATAAATGTCGTCACGGGATGGTCTTTCGGTTGGATGATCGAGTGCTTTATGTTGAAAGGAACATCAATGGCATTACTTATTCTTCCACCTACCCTGAGTAATCCTGCCTCGTCCAGAAAAGGGGATATCGAAATCAGTTTGGATCTATGTGAGACAGACCCATTTGCTTTAAGTGCTCGGATCTCCTCTGCAAATTCGTTTGTACATGAAGCAAACAAATTACTCGAGCTTCCAAGGTTTCCGAACATGTCAAATATCCCCGTGGACGACCGGCAAAAGGCCTTCGACTGTTAAAAGCAAAGCGACGAATAAACGTCGCAATGCGTAATATCCTAGTACAAGATGCGACTTTCTCAACTAGCTCATCGACAAAGTGCTCCACAGTGAGAAGAATGTTTGCCTTTCGTTCTTCCGTCACGGCATCGACGGCAGTATTCGATGGTATGGGCCATTCGGTGGTGTCCTCAGCGACCCAAGCGGGACCCTTCCACCTGCTTTCTAAGTTTAATATTTTCGAAGGCTCGATTCCCCTAGAGGCACAATCGGCAGGATTGTCTTCTGAGGGAATGTAATTCCAAACGGAACGCGGTAGGGTGTCGAGTATCTCGGAGGTGCGATTCGCTACAAAAGTGTTCCATTGCCGAGGAAGAGAAAAAAGCCAAGCCAACACAATTTTGGAATCACAGAAGGCAAACACTCTAGATGGTTTATCGTCCCACGATGAGGCTATAAGTTTCACATGATGTGACAAAAGAAGAGCACCGCATAGCTCGAGTCGGGAAATGGTCAAGTGTTTAACAGGAGCAACACGGGTTTTAGCAGCAACCAGATGAAGCTTTATATCACCAACCTCAGATGTACTACGGGTATAAACCACAGCGGAATATGCTTTCTCAGACGCATCCGAAAATCCTAGCAAATCGAAGCACTTGCTGTTTACTGCAAATCTTCTTGCTGCTAGGTCAGTTGCCAATTGATCATCCCATTCATGCATCCACAACTCCTGGAACATTATTTTAAATAACATAGTGACTGGAGCCAGAAAACCCAGCGAGTCGAAAATCTTCGATACTTCTGATAAGAGTTTTCTTTTAGTGGGCAAAACCTGTAGAGATAACTTAAAGCTCAACACGTCCTGGTAAGGATTCCAAACTAAGAACCTTTATGAAACGCTATCTCAATCCAGGGACATCTTGCGCTTAGAGTCCATATTCAAAATTGGCCAACAATTGGTACTCCATTTACTCAATTCGAAACCTCCACACGATAAGAGTGCAACCAACTGTTCCTTCAATTGTAAAATTTCCGCTACCGAATTCGCACCCTTCAACAAATCATCGACATAAAAATCCTTTAAGATCGAATGCGAAGATATAGGAAACTGAAATTGATAATTTAAACTAATGCCATTGGTGTCTTTATGCGACCCGTCGAATACGACACGTAACTTGTTGGTGATGACGGCATGATGTGGTAAGTAAAATACCTGCCCTGAAGTTGGTTCGATCTCATCATCCGGAATTCTCTCCATATGGCCTAACTCCTCGTAAGTATTCATGAAGTTGCAGTACTCCAAGCGCAAATCATCATCACGATTGAAACGCCGTTACATGGCCGCTAGTAGAGACAACGCACCTGAAAGGGTATTAGCGAAAGCAAATCCTCACGGACGAAATGGAAGCTGCACTACATATTTGTTGTCGGGTGCCCGAGAGAATGTCTCCACAAAGTGCGTATCCACCAGATTGTTCTCTTGTGCTGACGGACTACTTGGAATCTCCTCAATCTCCCAAAACAATCGCTGCTGACTTCTACACGTAAAGCAATTACCTCTTTATCAGGCATGTTGCCTGTTATCGCCCAACCGAACATTGTGTTTTGTGCCACCCACCTTCCACAACCTGGAGTATTAAAATGCGGATCAGCCAATTGAAGGTCTTGCAACGGCAACAACTCCGAGCAATCAAATAGAACGATAGGGGTGTGCGAAGTAATATTCCTAAGGATATACGCCTGCACTATTATCACTGGAGTCGTAAGGTGAACATAAATTTAAAGCCATCATTCCTTGGGTAATGCCGGCTTCTAACGAAGGAATTCCGGTAATAGAGCGACGAGCGTGCTCACGACGCAACCCCAGTCTCTTCACGCAGCTTCACGAGACCTGCGAGCCCGTATCGAGTAATAAGCGGAGCGAATGAGGTCTTCCCGAGATATCAGTCACACTCACTATCATTGTTGGCAAAATACACGAAACATGATTCTCTCTTTGCATGGTTGCTAAGAATAGAATAATCCAAAACGGACGAACAGTTTCACGAATCCCCGACAGCGACGTTTTGATTCTCCATCCGACTTGGTTGATCGAAATGTACAAGTACATGGTGTAGGTTATGACAGTGGGAGCAACGAGCTTTTACGCGGCACCGTGACGTGGGGTGTTTCGTTCCCAAACAATTATAGCACAGTTTTTCATCTCTGACGGAGCTTCGACCGCAGGAAATTGACATTGACAAAAACTGGGAGCATAGAGGCAAGTTGTGATTTTCCCGGCACTTCGGACAAGACAATTTTAAAACCGCTAAACTTTTGATTGCGCGTAATAGTAGCCGATTTTTAACGTCACTTGCTTCAAACGCACTACATCGATTTTCGAGAAAGTTCAATAGATCGTATACGGTTCGACTATCAGAACTTATGCCTTCTAATACCCAAGCTTTACGCGTTTCAGAGTCTATATTATTTAGCAGCATGAACACCTTTCTTCACATTTTAAGGCCGTTAACCCACGGAGAATTTCATCGGCGTTGTCCACTAGTTTACGCAAATCGGCACCTTCTACCGACGGTAATTTTAGAAAATTGTCTATGTAAGCGTTTGTCATATAAGTGGGCTTATCGTACCGCCGTTCAAGTTTTTCCCACGCCTGTTCATAGTTCGAATCGGAAATGTCCAGATGATATAACAACCTTGCCTCTTCATCATGCAAAAGCGATTTAAGGTAACGAAATTTTTGGGCTCCGCTCAAATGCGGTTTGCAGTCAATTGACCCAAGAAACATGTCCCGAAAACCAGGCCAATCGCTACAATCTCCGGAGAAGGGTTCTAACCTCAACACAGGCAGCTCAACCTCAGCTACCTTTTCAGACGCACTAGAACGAACGGAATTTGACGAATGAATTACGTGCTCGGCTTGATTCCCTCCCTTTGAAGGTTTCCTTTCTCGAATAGCTTCAACAATAATTGCCTTAGCCGGGATATAGTTTAATTCGACCGTTTAAAATTCAGTCTCAGGATGCTTCTTGGTCATGGAATTGAAAATACTCCTTTTGACTGGCACAAAATACCTTCCACGTGTAGGTCAAGCATCAAGAAGCGCCACCACCATAGCAGATGTAACTGTTAATGCAAAATAATGCATACGAGTAATTGCACCTTTAACGTGCAATTATTGCCTAAGAATTTCCATGTAGCAAAACCGATTATCACCAATCTAGTGCCAACAGAATTTCACAATTTTCAAGAAACCAATCAACAACAATTTTGTCAACCACCAACTACTAGGCACAAACCAGAGATGAAGTATTAAAGAGATAGACAACTTCCTCGTCTCTTCCCCCTTGATTTCATTTGACAGCGTTTTTTATATTATTTCACATACAGGAGCTTGTGAATACATATGACCTAAGCGAACAGCTGATTACCCCCACCTAAATTCATTGAGGTGAATTTGATTTGCTTGATATCACTGATTTTGCTCCAAATGCACCCATACTACTTTATTTTCTCGCACACTTCTTAAGGCTGTAGACCAGCGCCATGTTGTTCTTATATCACTCGTATTCACAAGCCCTGTCTGTGAAAAAAAAGCTGTCAGTAGTGTGCGTGACTTTAAAGCAAAATCTGAAATGGACACGATTGTTTTTAGTAAACACTCAAACTCGGGTTGGACATCTGGTTGTAGATGATTTCTGATGTTGATGATTTCTCTTTAAATTATTATTTCTGAAGATAATTGTACTACATGGCCGCATAAATCCTTTATTTAATTAGTCCTTTTTTAGAAATGCATCAAAACATTCACAACAACTTGTGTGTATATCGTAAATGCTCTTATCATTTGGACATCAGTTCTTATCGGATTCAAATTTCTGTGTAAAATATTCACCACCAAAAATGGCGGAAATTTTCACGAGGTGCATGAGACTTGGGACTGGAAAATTCCACTTGAAAGCAACGTTAAGTTTGAAAATGATCAGTTTCAGTAAAAACATATTATCACATTATCAATATGGGATAAGAAATATATTATATACAGTGAAATAAAAACCATAGGTATATAAGGAACTTGAAAACTAATATACCAAATACGATACGTATACTTATACCAATTTGGGAGTTCGCACACAACAATTTGTTTGAAAAACTTGATATGACAGGTACGAAATTCATTCTAAACTATGAACATAAAATATAGTACAGTATAGTTCGAATATAAGAAAGTCCAAAAATCCCAAAAATTTCTTTCTTATATCTGTTTTTTTTCTTTTATGCAATAAACGGATATAAGAAAAATGAATGCTTATATCCGAAGAACTGATATAAGAAAGAAATGTTCTTATAGGAAAACTAAAACAGTTTGTTATAAGAAAATTTTATTGAAAAAATGTACATATGTATGTTTAATTCATTTACGATAACATTGTTTACTAAGTCTTTGCTCAAACAATAAATAAGTATAAAGAACATTAGGATATATTAAAACCTAGACATCATGAACATTGCACATTGGTAATTAGTTACTTTGAAAATAATCTTCAATTCTTTGTTGAACAAGTATTTTATCCCTATCCTTAAAGAGAACTTCTTCCATATTTGACACACTCCTCAGCATTGGTCAAATACTGTTATAAAATAAAAAAACGCTTTTACAGCTTCTTCTCTTTTTGACTTTCCTTTACCAAATCAACAAATTCCGGCAGCACCTCCTCGACACTTTCACTAAGTAACATTTCAGTGACTAATTCATTTTCATCGATGTCCCCATAACAGTCTTGGATTTCCTCATCGGTTATTGCTTTAAAATGGTCTTCGTTGTAATGCTATTCTATATCAGGGTCGCTAATTTGTGAATTTGGTATGCAAGTTAAGTCATTTAATTCAATTTCACTGGAAATTCCAGCTTTTTTAAAGCAATTTGATGTGGTTTGAGGTGTAACAAGCAACCAAGATCGTTTAATGATATATAGCGCTTTCAAAATAGTAATTTCCTTGAAAAAAAAACTTTCCAAGTAATCTCCCTCAACTGCCAAAATTTGTTTCCTGATCAAACATTTCCTATAACGGGCCTTAAAGGAGTTAATGATGAATATATAAAAGATAAGAATAAGATAATGCTAAAAAAAATAAAATTGACATTGCTTCATATACGTTGCTTCACATACCTTGGTCCAATGGCTGTATAAGGCATGGATGTCAAGTTTATAACAAGAAGCATTATCAATTAGGAGAAGAATTTTCTTATTTTTTCTTCGCATGTTTTCATCCAGCTCCTTAATCACTTTACACCATATCGTACTGGTCATCCAAGCTTTTCTATTATATTTATATGGAAAAAATCCTCGAAAACACCTGGGTTCTTTGTATTTGCCAATTGAAAGAATATGCTTCTGAGAACCTGTTGCATTGCATATGCAAAGTAGTGTAAGTCGGTCTTTACGTAATTTAAGACCTGTGACAACTTTATCTCTTGGAGCAAATGTTCCACCAGGAATCGCTTTATACAACAGTCCAGTCTCATCGGCTTTGTAAATGTTATCCAGGGTATACTTTTCAAGGATAGTAGGAAGGATATTTTCCTTGAATCGTTCGGCTGCTTCGAAATCGGCGGAGGATTCTCCGTGAAGTTTTTTAAAAAGGATATTTTGACTTTTCTTCCATCGTTGAAGCCATCCTGGATTAGGTTTGAGGTCAGGGATTTCTAATTCTTTGGCAAACATCTCAGCTTTTTCCATGAGCGTTTGACCCGTAATTATAGCTTTCTTTTCTGTCATTTGGTCATTGTGTTATTTAAAATTTCATGTTTAGGCTTTCGATTTCTTTTAATGTCCAAGTTCTTGCAAGTAAATCTCTTTTCCTTAATTGCTTCCATGTTTTTTATAATTTTGCTTAAAGTGCTTTGGGATATTTTGTGTCGTTTAGACACATCTTTTCTTGTGGTTCCATTTTTTATATCGTCCAATATTTCTAATTTTGTTTTTATGCTGATAGTATTTCTTATAATAGTAGACATTGTACACTTTTAATTGGCTAAATATGTATGCTCCCGGCTAAGAAACCAAATTACAAAACAAATTACACGTATTCGCGGTTTTTTCTTGTTACAAACGTCAACTGGACATTGATTGTTACTGTTATTTGCACGGGGGAGTTCAAAATCTTCTTGCGTACACTCATGCTCAAAAATTTCTTATAAACGTTCTTATTCTAATATATCTATCAAATTCGGTGTTAGGAAAAAGTTTCTCTTATCCGAATTTTTCTTATAAGCGTTTTTCTTTTAAACGTTATTTTTTGTATGAAATTGTATGAAGGCGTGGACGGTGTATTTGCTCGTATTTCTTATAAGCGATTTTTTCTTATATACGACTTTCTTATAACCGATATGTACTGTATTGGATATAATAAGCAGTAATACAATTCTGTGTTTCATATATGATTTGCACTTCTAGGCTTAATCCAAAAAAATGTACACCGAGATAGCCGTCTTTCCAGTGGATAACCCCTTGCCCATCGCGTTACACCACGATTTTGCTCTAAACGCACGCATACTACTTTATTTTCACGCATACTTCTTAACCCTTTAGAGCAGCGCCATCTTGCTTTTAAGATTTGCCCCCAATAGTGTCAAAAAGTAGCGAGAGTGCCCATGATAATGTCAAAAATGCTCATGATTGGAAGTTTTCCAATGAGAATGTTCGTAAGGTTTACAAGCTCTTAAAAGAATTATTATTGTTGGAGTTTTTATACGACATCGCTAAAATTCGGCTAAATACGCAAATCATTTTAATAATAATAATCAATACGGTGATAATGATGCATTTCGGTCAGAACTAATGTAAAAACATTAAAAATATACCAATCTTTTGTTTCATAACGTTCATGATGGTTAATGTTTATAAGATTGAGTTTTTTTGGATTAAGCCTAGAAGTGCAAGTCATATATGAAACACAGAATTGCATTACTGCTTATTATATCCAATATCGTAATTTAGAATGAATTTCGTATTTGTCATATCAAGTTTTTCAAAAATATATTGGTACCGTATTTGGTATATTAGTTTTCAAGTTCTTTATATACCTATGGTTTGTATTTCACTGTATATATCATATTGGTTATCCAATATTGATAATGTGATAATATCTTTTTATTGAATCTGATAATTTTCCAACTTAACGTCGTTTGCCAATGGAATTTTCCAGTCCCAAGTTTCATGCACCTCGTGAACATACATTTTCTTAAGCCTAGAAGTGCAAGTCATATATGAAACACAGAATTGCATTACTGCTTATTATATCCAATATTATATTTTATGTTCGTAATTTAGAATGAATTTCGTATTTGTCATAACAAGTTTTTCAAAAATATATTGGTACCGTATTTGGTATATTAGTTTTCAAGTTCTTTATACACCTATGGTTTGTATTTCACTGTATATATCATATTGGTTATCCAATATTGATAATGTGATAATATCTTTTTATTGAATCTGATAATTTTCAAACTTAACGTCGTTTGCCAATGGAATTTTCCAGTCCCAAGTTTCATGCACCTCGTGAACATACATTTTCTTCTAAAATTTCCGCCATTTTTGGTGGTGAATATCTTACACAGAAATTTGAATCCGATAAGAACTGATGTCCAAATGATAAGAGCATTTGCGATATATACACAAGTTGTTGTGCATGTTTTGATTCATTTCTAAAAAAGGACTAATTAAATAAAGGATTTATGCGGCCATGTAGTACAATTATCTTCAGAAATAATAATTTAAAGAGAAATCATCAACATCAGAAATCATCTACAACAAGATGTCCAACCCGAGTTTGAGTGTTTACTAAAAACAATCGTGTCCATTTCAGATTTTGCTCTAAAGTCACGCACACTACTGACAGCTTTTTTTTTTCACAGACAGGGCTTGTGAATACGAGTGATCTAAGAACAACATGGCGCTGGTCTACAGCCTTAAGAAGTGTGCCTGAAAATAAAGTAGTATGGGTGCATTTAGAGCAAAATCAGTGATATCAAGCAAATCAAATTCACCTCAATGAATTTAGGTGGGGGTAATCAGCTGTTCGCTTAGGTCATATGTATTCACAAGCTCCTGTATGTGAAATGTTATAAAAAACGCTGTCAAATGAAATCTAGGGGGAAGAGAGGCTGTCTCTTTAATACTTCATCTCTGGTCATGCTACTTGATTGAATTTTCTTGGGGTGAGAATTAGTATGGGTTTTTGTCACCTCACTTGCATTCAAAAACACAAATTTTGATGAGGTGACAAAAACATGTGACGTGAAGATTCGTCACTTCGCCTAAGAGAATAGTGGTGTATAGCCGAAGACAGGGGTGGATATTTTATTTGTTGCAGTAGGCCTTTAAATTGAAAACGCGCATGATCACAAGTATTTTCACCAAATTCACTTTCATTTCTTTTCGGAACATTTCGGGGGAAATTCTGCGGAAAGTCCTTCATAATAAGAGTGAATTTCTCCCTTTCCTTTCGAACATAGTTCCGGGTTTCCCAATTAAGGAAGAAGTTCGGGGGTATATTGTTCATAATAAGCGTGAATAACGATAACGGTGATAGTGATGTAATGGAGAAAGATTTTGTGGATAATTTGACCACCATCAAACGAGTTGATTGATAATGCCTTATGCACGTTTCGAAGAGAGAATTTATTGAGAACAAACAAATTATTTTTTACAATTTGAGATTACAACTATGTATGCTTAATGCTAAGCGTTGGGTGATGGCTCAACAATAGGGGCCAATTGATACATGTACATTGTTTAATTCAACATTCGGTATTACAATATCGGTTCAGTGCTTATTTTTTATATCCTACAATGTCCAGTGCTTACATCGGGTTGCTCAAATTCGTGTCCATGTTCGTCCTTTTGGGATAGAATGGTATAGTGTGGTAACCGATTTAGCCTCATGCAGCTCGTTGTTAGATATCGTTGGGAAGTTCTGCTAGCTTAGCAGATTTAGGGCATTGAGGTAGCGTTGTCCGCGGATGGTGTTTCTCAGGTTCCTGATTACTTTGTTAGGATGATTGTTGATGTCTAGAAGCTGCTTTCTGAGCAGTGTCACTATGTACTGTTGTAAGGGGATGATGCGTGCTTAGTCGTAAAGCTGTTGCTGTAGTGCTAGTAGTGAAATTCATTCTAAACTATGAACATAAAATATAGTACAGTATAGTTCGAATATAAGAAAGTCCAAAAATCAAAAAAATTTCTTTCTTATATCTGTTTTTTCTTTTATGCAATAAACGAATATAAGAAAAATGAATGCTTATATCCGAAGAACTGATATAAGAAAGAAATGTTCTTATAGGAAAACTAAAACAGTTTGTTATAAGAAAATTTTATTGAAAAAATGTACATATGCATGTTTAATTCATTTACGATAACATTGTTTACTAAGTCTTTGCTCAAACAATGAATAAGTATAAAGAACATTAGGATATATTAACACCTAGACATCATGAACATTGCACATTGGTAATTAGTTACTTTGAAAATAATCTTCAATTCTTTGTTGAACAAGTATTTTATCCCTATCCTTAAAGAGAACTTCTTCCATATTTGACACACTCCTCAGCATTGGTCAAATACTGTTTTAAAATAAAAAACGCTTTTACAGCTTCTTCTCTTTTTGACTTTCCTTAACCAAATCAACAAATTCCGGCAGCACCTCCTCGACACTTTCACTAAGTAACATTTCATCGATGTCCCCATAACAGTCTTGGATTTCCTCATCGGTTATTGCTTTAAAATGGTCTTCGTTGTAATGCTATTCTATATCAGGGTCGCTAATTTGTGAATTCATTTAATTCAATTTCACTTGAAATTCCAGCTTTTTTAAAGCAATTTGATGTGGTTTGAGGTGTAACAAGCAACCAAGATCGTTTAATGATATATAGCGCTTTCAAAATAGTAATTTCCTTGAAAAAAAAACTTTCCATGTAATCTTCCTCAACTGCCAAAATTTGTTTCCTGATCAAACATTTCCTATAACGGGCCTTAAAGGAGTTAATGATGAATATATAAAAGATAAGAATAAGATAATGCTAAAAAAAATAAAATTGACATTGCTTCATATACGTTGCTTCACATACCTTGGTCCAATGGCTGTATAAGGCATGGATGTCAAGTTTATAACAAGAAGCATTATCAATTAGGAGAAGAATTTTCTTATTTTTTCTTCGCATGTTTTCATCCAGCTCCTTAATCACTTTACACCATATCGTACTGGTCATCCAAGCTTTTCTATTATATTTATATGGAAAAAATCCTCGAAAACACCTGGGTTCTTTGTATTTGCCAATTGAAAGAATATGCTTCTGAGAACCTGTTGCATTGCATATGCAAAGTAGTGTAAGTCGGTCTTTACGTAATTTAAGACCTGTGACAACTTTATCTCTTGGAGCAAATGTTCCACCAGGAATCGCTTTATACAACAGTCCAGTCTCATCGGCTTTGTAAATGTTATCCAGGGTATACTTTTCAAGGATAGTAGGAAGGATATTTTCCTTGAATCGTTCGGCTGCTTCGAAATCGGCGGAGGATTCTCCGTGAAGTTTTTTAAAAAGGATATTTTGACTTTTCTTCCATCGTTGAAGCCATCCTGGATTAGGTTTGAGGTCAGGGATTTCTAATTCTTTGGCAAACATCTCAGCTTTTTCCATGAGCGTTTGACCCGTAATTATAGCTTTCTTTTCTGTCATTTGGTCATTGTGTTATTTAAAATTTCATGTTTAGGCTTTCGATTTCTTTTAATGTCCAAGTTCTTGCAAGTAAATCTCTTTTCCTTAATTGCTTCCATGTTTTTTATAATTTTGCTTAAAGTGCTTTGGGATATTTTGTGTCGTTTAGACACATCTTTTCTTGTGGTTCCATTTTTTATATCGTCCAATATTTCTAATTTTGTTTTTATGCTGATAGTATTTCTTATAATAGTAGACATTGTACACTTTTAATTGGCTAAATATGTATGCTCCCGGCTAAGAAACCAAATTACAAAACAAATTACACGTATTCGCGGTTTTTTCTTGTTACAAACGTCAACTGGACATTGATTGTTACTGTTATTTGCACGGGGGAGTTCAAAATCTTCTTGCGTACACTCATGCTCAAAAATTTCTTATAAACGTTCTTATTCTAATATATCTATCAAATTCGGTGTTAGGAAAAAGTTTCTCTTATCCGAATTTTTCTTATAAGCGTTTTTCTTTTAAACGTTATTTTTTGTATGAAATTGTATGAAGGCGTGGACGGTGTATTTGCTCGTATTTCTTATAAGCGATTTTTTCTTATATACGACTTTCTTATAACCGATATGTACTGTATTGGATATAATAAGCAGTAATACAATTCTGTGTTTCATATATGATTTGCACTTCTAGGCTTAATCCAAAAAAATGTACACCGAGATAGTCGTCTTTCCAGTGGAAAACCCCTTGCCCATCGCGTTACACCACGATTTTGCTCTAAACGCACGCATACTACTTTATTTTCACGCATACTTCTTAACCCTTTAGAGCAGCGCCATCTTGCTTTTAAGATTTGCCCCCAATAGTGTCAAAAAGTAGCGAGAGTGCCCATGATAATGTCAAAAATGCTCATGATTGGAAGTTTTCCAATGAGAATGTTCGTAAGGTTTACAAGCTCTTAAAAGAATTATTATTGTTGGAGTTTTTATACGACATCGCTAAAATTCGGCTAAATACGCAAATCATTTTAATAATAATAATCAATACGGTGATAATGATGCATTTCGGTCAGAACTAATGTAAAAACATTAAAAATATACCAATCTTTTGTTTCATAACGTTCATGATGGTTAATGTTTATAAGATTGAGTTTTTTTGGATTAAGCCTAGAAGTGCAAGTCATATATGAAACACAGAATTGCATTACTGCTTATTATATCCAATATCGTAATTTAGAATGAATTTCGTATTTGTCATATCAAGTTTTTCAAAAATATATTGGTACCGTATTTGGTATATTAGTTTTCAAGTTCTTTATATACCTATGGTTTGTATTTCACTGTATATATCATATTGGTTATCCAACATTGATAATGTGATAATATCTTTTTATTGAATCTGATAATTTTCAAACTTAACGTCGTTTGCCAATGGAATTTTCCAGTCCCAAGTTTCATGCACCTCGTGAACATACATTTTCTTAAGCCTAGAAGTGCAAGTCATATATGAAACACAGAATTGCATTACTGCTTATTATATCCAATATTATATTTTATGTTCGTAATTTAGAATGAATTTCGTATTTGTCATATCAAGTTTTTCAAAAATATATTGGTACCGTATTTGGTATATTAGTTTTCAAGTTCTTTATATACCTATGGTTTGTATTTCACTGTATATATCATATTGGTTATCCAATATTGATAATGTGATAATATCTTTTTATTGAATCTGATAATTTTCAAACTTAACGTCGTTTGCCAATGGAATTTTCCAGTCCCAAGTTTCATGCACCTCGTGAACATACATTTTCTTCTAAAATTTCAGCCATTTTTGGTGGTGAATATCTTACACAGAAATTTGAATCCGATAAGAACTGATGTCCAAATGATAAGAGCATTTGCGATATATACACAAGTTGTTGTGCATGTTTTGATTCATTTCTAAAAAAGGACTAATTAAATAAAGGATTTATGCGGCCATGTAGTACAATTATCTTCAGAAATAATAATTTAAAGAGAAATCATCAACATCAGAAATCATCTACAACCAGATGTCCAACCCGAGTTTGAGTGTTTACTAAAAACAATCGTGTCCATTTCAGATTTTGCTTTAAAGTCACGCACACTACTGACAGCTTTTTTTTTACAGACAGGGCTTGTGAATACGAGTGATCTAAGAACAACATGGCGCTGGTCTACAGCCTTAAGAAGTGTGCGTGAAAATAAAGTAGTATGGGTGCATTTAGAGCAAAATCAGTGATATCAAGCAAATCAAATTCACCTCAATGAATTTAGGTGGGGGTAATCAGCTGTTCGCTTAGGTCATATGTATTCACAAGCTCCTGTATGTGAAATGTTATAAAAAACGCTGTCAAATGAAATCTAGGGGGAAGAGAGGCTATCTCTTTAATACTTCATCTCTGGTGATGCTACTTGATTGAATTTTCTTGGGGTGAGAATTAGTATGGGTTTTTGTCACCTCACTTGCATTCAAAAACACAAATTTTGATGAGGTGACAAAAACATGTGACGTGAAGATTCGTCACTTCGCCTAAGAGAATAGTGGTGATTAGCCGAAGACAGGGGTGGATATTTTATTTGTTGCAGTAGGCCTTTAAATTGAAAACGCGCATGATCACAAGTATTTTCACCAAATTCACTTTCATTTCTTTTCGGAACATTTCGGGGGAAATTCTGCGGAAAGTCCTTCATAATAAGAGTGAATTTCTCCCTTTCCTTTCGAACATAGTTCCGGGTTTCCCAATTAAGGAAGAAGTTCGGGGGTATATTGTTCATAATAAGCGTGAATAACGATAACGGTGATAGTGATGTAATGGAGAAAGATTTTGTGGATAATTTGACCACCATCAAACGAGTTGATTGATAATGCTTTATGCACGTTTCACAATGCTGCGTTGGTGCCTCGACTACGTGCTGGTTATGACATTTTCTTTGAGGGATGAGTATGTCACCATCAGCTGTTTATTTTTTCTTTCGCGCCCAATGAAAATATGGAGTAAGCGCAGGAAAATGTCAAAAAGCACTTTAATGTTTCAACATGTTGAAACATTTTGATGATAGATTACGCCACTACGCGAGAATACGTTGTTCTCAACACACTAATTTTTCTGACAACAGTCAAAGCGTAGTAGCGACACAATGAATAGCATGAAACCATTGTTATGTGTGGTTTGAAAAATGAGGCGACGCACCAACGCAGCATTGTGAAACGGGCATTAAGCGTTTATCACCCACATTCTTTTAGTTGTGTCACACAAAAATATGTCACTGACAAATTTGTATTCTTTTATGTAAAGTTTCACAGTGGAGGTTTTAACTTAAGTTCAGCTGAACCATGAACCGAGATCAAATGTTTGGTTTAACGATTTAAAGCGTTGGGTGATGGCTCAACAATAGGGGCCAATTGATACATGTACATTGTTTAATTCAACATTCGGTATTACAATATCGGTTCAGTGCTTTTTTATTATATCCTACAATGTCCAGTGCTTACATTGGGTTGCTCAAATTCGTGTCCATGTTCGTCCTTTTGGGATAGAATGGTATAGTGTGGTAACCGATTTAGCCTCATGCAGCTCGTTGTTAGATATCGTTGGGAAGTTCTGCTAGCTTAGCAGATTTAGGGCATTGAGGTAGCGTTGTCCGCGGATGGTGTTTCTCAGGTGCCTGATTACTTCGTTAGGATGATTGTTGATGTCTAGAAGCTGCTTTCTGAGCAGTGTCACTATGTATTGTTGTAAGGGGATGATGCGTGCTTCGTCGTAAAGCTGTTGCTGTAGTGCTAGTAGTGAAATTCATTCTAAACTATGAACATAAAATATAGTACAGTATAGTTCGAATATAAGAAAGTCCAAAAATCCCAAAAATTTCTTTCTTATATCTGTTTTTTCTTTTATGCAATAAACGGATATAAGAAAAATGAATGCTTATATCCGAAGAACTGATATAAGAAAGAAATGTTCTTATAGGAAAACTAAAACAGTTTGTTATAAGAAAATTTTATTGAAAAAATGTACATATGTATGTTTAATTCATTTACGATAACATTGTTTACTAAGTCTTTGCTCAAACAATGAATAAGTATAAAGAACATTAGGATATATTAAAACCTAGACATCATGAACATTGCACATTGGTAATTAGTTACTTTGAAAATAATCTTCAATTCTTTGTTGAACAAGTATTTTATCCCTATCCTTAAAGAGAACTTCTTCCATATTTGAGACACTCCTCAGCATTGGTCAAATACTGTTTTAAAATAAAAAACGCTTTTACAGCTTCTTCTCTTTTTGACTTTCCTTAACCAAATCAACAAATTCCGGCAGCACCTCCTCGACACTTTCACTAAGTAACATTTCAGTGACTAATTCATTTTCATCGATGTCCCCATAACAGTCTTGGATTTCCTCATCGGTTATTGCTTTAAAATGGTCTTCGTTGTAATGCTATTCTATATCAGGGTCGCTAATTTGTGAATTTGGTATGCAAGTTAAGTCATTTAATTCAATTTCACTTGAAATTCCAGCTTTTTTAAAGCAATTTGATGTGGTTTGAGGTGTAACAAGCAACCAAGATCGTTTAATGATATATAGCGCTTTCAAAATAGTAATTTCCTTGAAAAAAAAACTTTTCATGTAATCTCCCTCAACTACCAAAATTTGTTTCCTGATCAAACATTTCCTATAACGGGCCTTAAAGGAGTTAATGATGAATATATAAAAGATAAGAATAAGATAATGCTAAAAAAAATAAAATTGACATTGCTTCATATACGTTTCTTCACATACCTTGGTCCAATGGCTGTATAAGGCATGGATGTCAAGTTTTTAACAAGAAGCATTATCAATTAGGAGAAGAATTTTCTTATTTTTTCTTCGCATGTTTTCATCCAGCTCCTTAATCACTTTACACCATATCGTACTGGTCATCCAAGCTTTTCTATTATATTTATATGGAAAAAATCCTCGAAAACACCTGGGTTCTTTGTATTTGCCAATTGAAAGAATATGCTTCTGAGAACCTGTTGCATTGCATATGCAAAGTAGTGTAAGTCGGTCTTTACGTAATTTAAGACCTGTGACAACTTTATCTCTTGGAGCAAATGTTCCACCAGGAATCGCTTTATACAACAGTCCAGTCTCATCGGCTTTGTAAATGTTATCCAGGGTATACTTTTCAAGGATAGTAGGAAGGATATTTTCCTTGAATCGTTCGGCTGCTTCGAAATCGGCGGAGGATTCTCCGTGAAGTTTTTTAAAAAGGATATTTTGACTTTTCTTCCATCGTTGAAGCCATCCTGGATTAGGTTTGAGGTCAGTGACCCGTAATTATAGCTTTCTTTTCTGTCATTTGGTCATTGTGTTATTTAAAATTTCATGTTTAGGCTTTCGATTTCTTTTAATGTCCAAGTTCTTGCAAGTAAATCTCTTTTCCTCAATTGCTTCCATGTTTTTTATAATTTTGCTTAAAGTGCTTTGGGATATTTTGTGTCGTTTAGACACATCTTTTCTTGTGGTTCCATTTTTTATATCGTCCAATATTTCTAATTTTGTTTTTATGCTGATAGTATTTCTTATAATAGTAGACATTGTACACTTTTAATTGGATAAATATGTATGCTCCCGGCTAAGAAACCAAATTACAAAACAAATTACACGTATTCGCGGTTTTTTCTTGTTACAAACGTCAACTTGACATTGATTGTTACTGTTATTTGCACGGGGGAGTTCAAAATCTTCTTGCGTACACTCATGCTCAAAAATTTCTTATAAACGTTCTTATTCTAATATATCTATCAAATTCGGTGTTAGGAAAAAGTTTCTCTTATCCGAATTTTTCATATAAGCGTTTTTCTTTTAAACGTTATTTTTTGTATGAAATTGTATGAAGGCGTGGACGGTGTATTTGCTCGTATTTCTTATAAGCGATTTTTTCTTATATACGATTTTCTTATAACCGATATGTACTGCATTGGATATAATAAGCAGTAATACAATTCTGTGTTTCATATATGATTTGCACTTCTAGGCTTAATCCAAAAAAATGTACACCGAGATAGTCGTCTTTCCAGTGGAAAACCCCTTGCCCATCGCGTTACACCACGATTTTGCTCTAAACGCACGCATACTACTTTATTTTCACGCATACTTCTTAACCCTTTAGAGCAGCGCCATCTTGCTTTTAAGATTTGCCCCCAATAGTGTCAAAAAGTAGCGAGAGTGCCCATGATAATGTCAAAAATGCTCATGATTGGAAGTTTTCCAATGAGAATGTTCGTAAGGTTTACAAGCTCTTAAAAGAATTATTATTGTTGGAGTTTTTATACGACATCGCTAAAATTCGGCTAAATACGCAAATCATTTTAATAATAATAATCAATACGGTGATAATGATGCATTTCGGTCAGAACTAATGTAAAAACATTAAAAATATACCAATCTTTTGTTTCATAACGTTCACGACGGTTAATGTTTTTACGATTGAGTTTTTTTGGATTAAGCCTAGAAGTGCAAGTCATATATGAAACACAGAATTGCATTACTGCTTATTATATCCAATATTATATTTTATGTTCGTAATTTAGAATGAATTTCGTATTTGTCATATCAAGTTTTTCAAAAATATATTGGTACCGTATTTGGTATATTAGTTTTCAAGTTCTTTATATACCTATGGTTTGTATTTCACTGTATAATCATATTGGTTATCCAATATTGATAATGTGATAATATCTTTTTATTGAATCTGATAATTTTCAAACTTAACGTCGTTTGCCAATGGAATTTTCCAGTCCCAAGTTTCATGCACCTCGTGAACATACATTTTCTTAAGCCTAGAAGTGCAAGTCATATATGAAACACAGAATTGCATTACTGCTTATTATATCCAATATTATATTTTATGTTCGTAATTTAGAATGAATTTCGTATTTGTCATATCAAGTTTTTCAAAAATATATTGGTACCGTATTTGGTATATTAGTTTTCAAGTTCTTTATATACCTATGGTTTGTATTTCACTGTATATATATATTGGTTATCCAATATTGATAATGTGATAATATCTTTTTATTGAATCTGATAATTTTCAAACTTAACGTCGTTTGCCAATGGAATTTTCCAGTCCCAAGTTTCATGCACCTCGTGAACATACATTTTCTTCTAAAATTTCCGCCATTTTTGGTGGTGAATATCTTACACAGAAATTTGAATCCGATAAGAACTGATGTCCAAATGATAAGAGCATTTGCGATATATACACAAGTTGTTGTGCATGTTTTGATTCATTTCTAAAAAAGGACTAATTAAATAAAGGATTTATGCGGCCATGTAGTACAATTATCTTCAGAAATAATAATTTAAAGAGAAATCATCAACATCAGAAATCATCTACAACCAGATGTCCAACCCGAGTTTGAGTGTTTACTAAAAACAATCGTGTCCATTTCAGATTTTGCTTTAAAGTCACGCACACTACTGACAGCTTTTTTTTCACAGACAGGGCTTGTGAATACGAGTGATCTAAGAACAACATGGCGCTGGTCTACAGCCTTAAGAAGTGTGCGTGAAAATAAAGTAGTATGGGTGCATTTAGAGCAAAATCAGTGATATCAAGCAAATCAAATTCAGCTCAATGAATTTAGGTGGGGGTAATCAGCTGTTCGCTTAGGTCATATGTATTCACAAGCTCCTGTATGTGAAATGTTATAAAAAACGCTGTCAAATGAAATCTAGGGTGAAGAGACGAGGAAGTTGGCTATCTCTTTAATACTTCATCTCTGGTGATGCTACTTGATTGAATTTTCTTGGGGTGAGAATTAGTATGGGTTTTTGTCACCTCACTTGCATTCAAAAACACAAATTTTGATGTGAGGTGACAAAAACATGTGACGTGAAGATTCGTCACTTCGCCTAAGAGAATAGTGGTGATTAGCCGAAGACAGGGGAGGATATTTTATTTGTTGCAGTAGGCCTTTAAATTGCACACGCATGATCACAAGTATTTTCACCAAATTCACTTTCATTTCTTTTCGGAACATTTCGGGGGAAATTCTGCGGAAAGTCCTTCATAATAAGAGTGAATTTCTCCCTTTCCTTTCGAACATAGTTCCGGGTTTCCCAATTAAGGGAGAAGTTCGGGGGGTATATTGTTCATAATAAGCGTGAATAACGATAACGGTGATAGTGATGTAATGGAGAAAGATTTTGTGGATAATTTGACCACCATCAAACGAGTTGATTGATAATGCTTTATGCACGTTTCACAATGCTGCGTTGGTGCCTCGACTACGTGCTGGTTATGACATTTTCTTTGAGGGATGAGTATGTCACCATCAGCTGTTTATTTTTCTTTCGCGCCCAATGACAATATGGAGTAAGCGCAGGAAAATGTCAAAAAGCACTTATATACCTATGGTTTGTATTTCACTGTATAATCATATTGGTTATCCAATATTGATAATGTGATAATATCTTTTTATTGAATCTGATAATTTTCAAACTTAACGTCGTTTGCCAATGGAATTTTCCAGTCCCAAGTTTCATGCACCTCGTGAACATACATTTTCTTAAGCCTAGAAGTGCAAGTCATATATGAAACACAGAATTGCATTACTGCTTATTATATCCAATATTATATTTTATGTTCGTAATTTAGAATGAATTTCGTATTTGTCATATCAAGTTTTTCAAAAATATATTGGTACCGTATTTGGTATATTAGTTTTCAAGTTCTTTATATACCTATGGTTTGTATTTCACTGTATATATCATATTGGTTATCCAATATTGATAATGTGATAATATCTTTTTATTGAATCTGATAATTTTCAAACTTAACGTCGTTTGCCAATGGAATTTTCCAGTCCCAAGTTTCATGCACCTCGTGAACATACATTTTCTTCTAAAATTTCCGCCATTTTTGGTGGTGAATATCTTACACAGAAATTTGAATCCGATAAGAACTGATGTCCAAATGATAAGAGCATTTGCGATATATACACAAGTTGTTGTGCATGTTTTGATTCATTTCTAAAAAAGGACTAATTAAATAAAGGATTTATGCGGCCATGTAGTACAATTATCTTCAGAAATAATAATTTAAAGAGAAATCATCAACATCAGAAATCATCTACAACCAGATGTCCAACCCGAGTTTGAGTGTTTACTAAAAACAATCGTGTCCATTTCAGATTTTGCTTTAAAGTCACGCACACTACTGACAGCTTTTTTTTCACAGACAGGGCTTGTGAATACGAGTGATCTAAGAACAACATGGCGCTGGTCTACAGCCTTAAGAAGTGTGCGTGAAAATAAAGTAGTATGGGTGCATTTAGAGCAAAATCAGTGATATCAAGCAAATCAAATTCACCTCAATGAATTTAGGTGGGGGTAATCAGCTGTTCGCTTAGGTCATATGTATTCACAAGCTCCTGTATGTGAAATGTTATAAAAAACGCTGTCAAATGAAATCTAGGGGGAAGAGACGAGGAAGTTGGCTATCTCTTTAATACTTCATCTCTGGTAATGCTACTTGATTGAATTTTCTTGGGGTGAGAATTAGTATGGGTTTTTGTCACCTCACTTGCATTCAAAAACACAAATTTTGATGTGAGGTGACAAAAACATGTGACGTGAAGATTCGTCACTTCGCCTAAGAGAATAGTGGTGATTAGCCGAAGACAGGGGAGGATATTTTATTTGTTGCAGTAGGCCTTTAAATTGCACACGCATGATCACAAGTATTTTCACCAAATTCACTTTCATTTCTTTTCGGAACATTTCGGGGGAAATTCTGCGGAAAGTCCTTCATAATAAGAGTGAATTTCTCCCTTTCCTTTCGAACATAGTTCCGGGTTTCCCAATTAAGGGAGAAGTTCGGGGGGTATATTGTTCATAATAAGCGTGAATAACGATAACGGTGATAGTGATGTAATGGAGAAAGATTTTGTGGATAATTTGACCACCATCAAACGAGTTGATTGATAATGCTTTATGCAAGTTTCACAATGCTGCGTTGGTGCCTCGACTACGTGCTGGTTATGGCATTTTCTTTGAGGGATGAGTATGTCACCATCAGCTGCTTATTTTTCTTTCGCGCCCAATGAAAATATGGAGTAAGCGCAGGAAAATGTCAAAAAGCACTTTAATGTTTCAACATGTTGAAACATTTTGATGAGAGATTACGTCACTACGCGAGAATACGTTGTTCTCAACACACTAATTTTTCTGACAACAGTCAAAGCGTAGTACGACACAATGAATAGCATGAAACCATTGTTATGTGTGGTTTGAAAAATGAGGCGACGCACCAACGCAGCATTGTGAAACGGGCATTAAGCGTTTATCACCCACATTCTTTTAGTTGTGTCACACAAAAATATGTCACTGACATATTTGTATTCTTTTATGTAAAGTTTCACAGTGGAGGTTTTAACTTAAGTTCAGCTGAACCATGAACCGAGATCAAATGTTTGGTTTAACGATTTAAAAGCGATTTAAGAATTTATTGAGAACAAACAAATTATTTTTTACAATTTGAGATTACAACTATGTATGCTTAATGCTAAGCGTTGGGTGATGGCTCAACAATAGGGGCCAATTGATACATGTACATTGTTTAATTCAACATTCGGTATTACAATATCGGTTCAGTGCTTTTTTATTATATCCTACAATGTCCAGTGCTTACATCGGGTTGCTCAAATTCGTGTCCATGTTCGTCCTTTTGGAATAGAATGGTATAGTGTGGTAACCGATTTAGCCTCATGCAGCTCGTTGTTAGATATCGTTGGGAAGTTCTGCTAGCTTAGCAGATTTAGGGCATTGAGGTAGCGTTGTCCGCGGATGGTGTTTCTCAGGTTCCTGATTACTTCGTTAGGATGATTGTTGATGTCTAGAAGCTGCTTTCTGAGCAGTGTCACTATGTACTGTTGTAAGGGGATGATGCGTGCTTCGTCGTAAAGCTGTTGCTGTAGTGCTAGTAGTGAAATTCATTCTAAACTATGAACATAAAATATAGTACAGTATAGTTCGAATATAAGAAAGTCCAAAAATCCCAAAAATTTCTTTCTTATATCTGTTTTTTCTTTTATGCAATAAACGGATATAAGAAAAATGAATGCTTATATCCGAAGAACTGATATAAGAAAGAAATGTTCTTATAGGAAAACTAAAACAGTTTGTTATAAGAAAATTTTATTGAAAAAATGTACATATGTATGTTTAATTCATTTACGATAACATTGTTTACTAAGTCTTTGCTCAAACAATGAATAAGTATAATGAACATTAGGATATATTAAAACCTAGACATCATGAACATTGCACATTGGTAATTAGTTACTTTGAAAATAATCTTCAATTCTTTGTTGAACAAGTATTTTATCCCTATCCTTAAAGAGAACTTCTTCCATATTTGAGACACTCCTCAGCATTGGTCAAATACTGTTTTAAAATAAAAAACGCTTTTACAGCTTCTTCTCTTTTTGACTTTCCTTAACCAAATCAACAAATTCCGGCAGCACCTCCTCGACACTTTCACTAAGTAACATTTCAGTGACTAATTCATTTTCATCGATGTCCCCATAACAGTCTTGGATTTCCTCATCGGTTATTGCTTTAAAATGGTCTTCGTTGTAATGCTATTCTATATCAGGGTCGCTAATTTGTGAATTTGGTATGCAAGTTAAGTCATTTAATTCAATTTCACTTGAAATTCCAGCTTTTTTAAAGCAATTTGATGTGGTTTGAGGTGTAACAAGCAACCAAGATCGTTTAATGATATATAGCGCTTTCAAAATAGTAATTTCCTTGAAAAAAAAACTTTTCATGTAATCTCCCTCAACTACCAAAATTTGTTTCCTGATCAAACATTTCCTATAACGGGCCTTAAAGGAGTTAATGATGAATATATAAAAGATAAGAATAAGATAATGCTAAAAAAAATAAAATTGACATTGCTTCATATACGTTTCTTCACATACCTTGGTCCAATGGCTGTATAAGGCATGGATGTCAAGTTTATAACAAGAAGCATTATCAATTAGGAGAAGAATTTTCTTATTTTTTCTTCGCATGTTTTCATCCAGCTCCTTAATCACTTTACACCATATCGTACTGGTCATCCAAGCTTTTCTATTATATTTATATGGAAAAAATCCTCGAAAACACCTGGGTTCTTTGTATTTGCCAATTGAAAGAATATGCTTCTGAGAACCTGTTGCATTGCATATGCAAAGTAGTGTAAGTCGGTCTTTACGTAATTTAAGACCTGTGACAACTTTATCTCTTGGAGCAAATGTTCCACCAGGAATCGCTTTATACAACAGTCCAGTCTCATCGGCTTTGTAAATGTTATCCAGGGTATACTTTTCAAGGATAGTAGGAAGGATATTTTCCTTGAATCGTTCGGCTGCTTCGAAATCGGCGGAGGATTCTCCGTGAAGTTTTTTAAAAAGGATATTTTGACTTTTCTTCCATCGTTGAAGCCATCCTGGATTAGGTTTGAGGTCAGTGACCCGTAATTATAGCTTTCTTTTCTGTCATTTGGTCATTGTGTTATTTAAAATTTCATGTTTAGGCTTTCGATTTCTTTTAATGTCCAAGTTCTTGCAAGTAAATCTCTTTTCCTTAATTGCTTCCATGTTTTTTATAATTTTGCTTAAAGTGCTTTGGGATATTTTGTGTCGTTTAGACACATCTTTTCTTGTGGTTCCATTTTTTATATCGTCCAATATTTCCAATTTTGTTTTTATGCTGATAGTATTTCTTATAATAGTAGACATTGTACACTTTTAATTGGGTAAATATGTATGCTCCCGGCTAAGAAACCAAATTACAAAACAAATTACACGTATTCGCGGCTTTTTCTTGTTACAAACGTCAACTTGACATTGATTGTTACTGTTATTTGCACGGGGGAGTTCAAAATCTTCTTGCGTGCACTCATGCTCAAAAATTTCTTATAAACGTTCTTATTCTAATATATCTATCAAATTCGGTGTTAGGAAAAAGTTTCTCTTATCCGAATTTTTCTTATAAGCGTTTTTCTTTTAAACGTTATTTTTTGTATGAAATTGTATGAAGGCGTGGACGGTGTATTTGCTCGTATTTCTTATAAGCGATTTTTTCTTATATACGACTTTCTATAAACGATATGTACTGTATTGGATATAATAAGCAGTAATACAATTCTGTGTTTCATATATGATTTGCACTTCTAGGCTTAATCCAAAAAAATGTACACCGAGATAGTCGTCTTTCTAGTGGAAAACCCCTTGCCCATCGCGTTACACCACGATTTTGCTCTAAACGCACGCATACTACTTTATTTTCACGCATACTTCTTAACCCTTTAGAGCAGCGCCATCTTGCTTTTAAGATTTGCCCCCAATAGTGTCAAAAAGTAGCGAGAGTGCCCATGATAATGTCAAAAATGCTCATGATTGGAAGTTTTCCAATGAGAATGTTCGTAAGGTTTACAAGCTCTTAAAAGAATTATTATTGTTGGAGTTTTTATACGACATCGCTAAAATTCGGCTAAATACGCAAATCATTTTAATAATAATAATCAATACGGTGATAATGATGCATTTCGGTCAGAACTAATGTAAAAACATTAAAAATATACCAATCTTTTGTTTCATAACGTTCATGACGGTTAATGTTTTTACGATTGAGTTTTTTTGGATTAAGCCTAGAAGTGCAAGTCATATATGAAACACAGAATTGCATTACTGCTTATTATATCCAATATTATATTTTATGTTCGTAATTTAGAATGAATTTCGTATTTGTCATATCAAGTTTTTCAAAAATATATTGGTACCGTATTTGGTATATTAGTTTTCAAGTTCTTTATATACCTATGGTTTGTATTTCACTGTATATATCATATTGGTTATCCAATATTGATAATGTGATAATATCTTTTTATTGAATCTGATAATTTTCCAACTTAACGTCGTTTGCCAATGGAATTTTCCAGTCCCAAGTTTCATGCACCTCGTGAACATACATTTTCTTAAGCCTAGAAGTGCAAGTCATATATGAAACACAGAATTGCATTACTGCTTATTATATCCAATATTATATTTTATGTTCGTAATTTAGAATGAATTTCGTATTTGTCATATCAAGTTTTTCAAAAATATATTGGTACCGTATTTGGTATATTAGTTTTCAAGTTCTTTATATACCTATGGTTTGTATTTCACTGTATATATCATATTGGTTATCCAATATTGATAATGTGATAATATCTTTTTATTGAATCTGATAATTTTCAAACTTAACGTCGTTTGCCAATGGAATTTTCCAGTCCCAAGTTTCATGCACCTCGTGAACATACATTTTCTTCTAAAATTTCCGCCATTTTTGGTGGTGAATATCTTACACAGAAATTTGAATCCGATAAGAACTGATGTCCAAATGATAAGAGCATTTGCGATATATACACAAGTTGTTGTGCATGTTTTGATTCATTTCTAAAAAAGGACTAATTAAATAAAGGATTTATGCGGCCATGTAGTACAATTATCTTCAGAAATAATAATTTAAAGAGAAATCATCAACATCAGAAATCATCTACAACCAGATGTCCAACCCGAGTTTGAGTGTTTACTAAAAACAATCGTGTCCATTTCAGATTTTGCTTTAATGTCACGCACACTACTGACAGCTTTTTTTTCACAGACAGGGCTTGTGAATACGAGTGATCTAAGAACAACATGGCGCTGGTCTACAGCCTTAAGAAGTGTGCGTGAAAATAAAGTAGTATGGGTGCATTTAGAGCAAAATCAGTGATATCAAGCAAATCAAATTCACCTCAATGAATTTAGGTGGGGGTAATCAGCTGTTCGCTTAGGTCATATGTATTCACAAGCTCCTGTATGTGAAATGTTATAAAAAACGCTGTCAAATGAAATCTAGGGGGAAGAGACGAGGAAGTTGGCTATCTCTTTAATACTTCATCTCTGGTAATGCTACTTGATTGAATTTTCTTGGGGTGAGAATTAGTATGGGTTTTTGTCACCTCACTTGCATTCAAAAACACAAATTTTGATGTGAGGTGACAAAAACATGTGACGTGAAGATTCGTCACTTCGCCTAAGAGAATAGTGGTGATTAGCCGAAGACAGGGGAGGATATTTTATTTGTTGCAGTAGGCCTTTAAATTGCACACGCATGATCACAAGTATTTTCACCAAATTCACTTTCATTTCTTTTCGGAACATTTCGGGGGAAATTCTGCGGAAAGTCCTTCATAATAAGAGTGAATTTCTCCCTTTCCTTTCGAACATAGTTCCGGGTTTCCCAATTAAGGGAGAAGTTCGGGGGGTATATTGTTCATAATAAGCGTGAATAACGATAACGGTGATAGTGATGTAATGGAGAAAGATTTTGTGGATAATTTGACCACCATCAAACGAGTTGATTGATAATGCTTTATGCAAGTTTCACAATGCTGCGTTGGTGCCTCGACTACGTGCTGGTTATGACATTTTCTTTGAGGGATGAGTATGTCACCATCAGCTGTTTATTTTTCTTTCGCGCCCAATGAAAATATGGAGTAAGCGGAGGAAAATGTCAAAAAGCACTTTAATGTTTCAACATGTTGAAACATTTTGATGAGAGATTACGTCACTACGCGAGAATACGTTGTTCTCAACACACTAATTTTTCTGACAACAGTCAAAGCGTAGTACGACACAATGAATAGCATGAAACCATTGTTATGTGTGGTTTGAAAAATGAGGCGACGCACCAACGCAGCATTGTGAAACGGGCATTAAGCGTTTATCACCCACATTCTTTTAGTTGTGTCACACAAAAATATGTCACTGACAAATTTGTATTCTTTTATGTAAAGTTTCACAGTGGAGGTTTTAACTTAAGTTCAGCTGAACCATGAACCGAGATCAAATGTTTGGTTTAACGATTTAAAAGCGATTTAAGAATTTATTGAGAACAAACAAATTATTTTTTACAATTTGAGATTACAACTATGTATGCTTAATGCTAAGCGTTGGGTGATGGCTCAACAATAGGGGCCAATTGATACATGTACATTGTTTAATTCAACATTCGGTATTACAATATCGGTTCAGTGCTTTTTTATTATATCCTACAATGTCCAGTGCTTACATCGGGTTGCTCAAATTCGTGTCCATGTTCGTCCTTTTGGGATAGAATGGTATAGTGTGGTAACCGATTTAGCCTCATGCAGCTCGTTGTTAGATATCGTTGGGAAGTTCTGCTAGCTTAGCAGATTTAGGGCATTGAGGTAGCGTTGTCCGCGGATGGTGTTTCTCAGGTTCCTGATTACTTCGTTAGGATGATTGTTGATGTCTAGAAGCTGCTTTCTGAGCAGTGTCACTATGTACTATTGTAAGGGGATGATGCGTGCTTCGTCGTAAAGCTGTTGCTGTAGTGCTAGTAGTGAAATTCATTCTAAACTATGAACATAAAATATAGTACAGTATAGTTCGAATATAAGAAAGTCCAAAAATCCCAAAAATTTCTTTCTTATATCTGTTTTTTCTTTTATGCAATAAACGGATATAAGAAAAATGAATGCTTATATCCGAAGAACTGATATAAGAAAGAAATGTTCTTATAGGAAAACTAAAACAGTTTGTTATAAGAAAATTTTATTGAAAAAATGTACATATGTATGTTTAATTCATTTACGATAACATTGTTTACTAAGTCTTTGCTCAAACAATGAATAAGTATAAAGAACATTAGGATATATTAAAACCTAGACATCATGAACATTGCACATTGGTAATTAGTTACTTTGAAAATAATCTTCAATTCTTTGTTGAACAAGTATTTTATCCCTATCCTTAAAGAGAACTTCTTCCATATTTGAGACACTCCTCAGCATTGGTCAAATACTGTTTTAAAATAAAATACGCTTTTACAGCTTCTTCTCTTTTTGACTTTCCTTAACCAAATCAACAAATTCCGGCAGCACCTCCTCGACACTTTCACTAAGTAACATTTCAGTGACTAATTCATTTTCATCGATGTCCCCATAACAGTCTTGGATTTCCTCATCGGTTATTGCTTTAAAATGGTCTTCGTTGTAATGCTATTCTATATCAGGGTCGCTAATTTGTGAATTTGGTATGCAAGTTAAGTCATTTAATTCAATTTCACTTGAAATTCCAGCTTTTTTAAAGCAATTTGATGTGGTTTGAGGTGTAACAAGCAACCAAGATCGTTTAATGATATATAGCGCTTTCAAAATAGTAATTTCCTTGAAAAAAAAACTTTTCATGTAATCTCCCTCAACTATGTGTTATTGTGTTATTTAAAATTTCATGTTTAGGCTTTCGATTTCTTTTAATGTCCAAGTTCTTGCAAGTAAATCTCTTTTCCTTAATTGCTTCCATGTTTTTTATAATTTTGCTTAAAGTGCTTTGGGATATTTTGTGTCGTTTAGACACATCTTTTCTTGTGGTTCCATTTTTTATATCGTCCAATATTTCTAATTTTGTTTTTATGCTGATAGTATTTCTTATAATAGTAGACATTGTACACTTTTAATTGGGTAAATATGTATGCTCCCGGCTAAGAAACCAAATTACAAAACAAATTACACGTATTCGCGGTTTTTTCTTTTTACAAACGTCAACTTGACATTGATTGTTACTGTTATTTGCACGGGGGAGTTCAAAATCTTCTTGCGTGCACTCATGCTCAAAAATTTCTTATAAACGTTCTTATTCTAATATATCTATCAAATTCGGTGTTAGGAAAAAGTTTCTCTTATCCGAATTTTTCTTATAAGCGTTTTTCTTTTAAACGTTATTTTTTGTATGAAATTGTATGAAGGCGTGGACGGTGTATTTGCTCGTATTTCTTATAAGCGATTTTTTCTTATATACGACTTTCTTATAACCGATATGTACTGTATTGGATATAATAAGCAGTAATACAATTCTGTGTTTCATATATGATTTGCACTTCTAGGCTTAATCCAAAAAAATGTACACCGAGATAGTCGTCTTTCTAGTGGAAAACCCCTTGCCCATCGCGTTACACCACGATTTTGCTCTAAACGCACGCATACTACTTTATTTTCACGCATACTTCTTAACCCTTTAGAGCAGCGCTATCTTGCTTTTAAGATTTGCCCCCAATAGTGTCAAAAAGTAGCGAGAGTGCCCATGATAATGTCAAAAATGCTCATGATTGGAAGTTTTCCAATGAGAATGTTCGTAAGGTTTACAAGCTCTTAAAAGAATTATTATTGTTGGAGTTTTTATACGACATCGCTAAAATTCGGCTAAATACGCAAATCATTTTAATAATAATAATCAATACGGTGATAATGATGCATTTCGGTCAGAACTAATGTAAAAACATTAAAAATATACCAATCTTTTGTTTCATAACGTTCATGACGGTTAATGTTTTTTTGGATTAAGCCTAGAAGTGCAAGTCATATATGAAACACAGAATTGCATTACTGCTTATTATATCCAATATTATATTTTATGTTCGTAATTTAGAATGAATTTCGTATTTGTCATATCAAGTTTTTCAAAAATATATTGGTACCGTATTTGGTATATTAGTTTTCAAGTTCTTTATATACCTATGGTTTGTATTTCACTGTATATATCATATTGGTTATCCAATATTGATAATGTGATAATATCTTTTTATTGAATCTGATAATTTTCCAACTTAACGTCGTTTGCCAATGGAATTTTCCAGTCCCAAGTTTCATGCACCTCGTGAACATACATTTTCTTAAGCCTAGAAGTGCAAGTCATATATGAAACACAGAATTGCATTACTGCTTATTATATCCAATATTATATTTTATGTTCGTAATTTAGAATGAATTTCGTATTTGTCATATCAAGTTTTTCAAAAATATATTGGTACCGTATTTGGTATATTAGTTTTCAAGTTCTTTATATACCTATGGTTTGTATTTCACTGTATATATCATATTGGTTATCCAATATTGATAATGTGATAATATCTTTTTATTGAATCTGATAATTTTCAAACTTAACGTCGTTTGCCAATGGAATTTTCCAGTCCCAAGTTTCATGCACCTCGTGAACATACATTTTCTTCTAAAATTTCCGCCATTTTTGGTGGTGAATATCTTACACAGAAATTTGAATCCGATAAGAACTGATGTCCAAATGATAAGAGCATTTGCGATATATACACAAGTTGTTGTGCATGTTTTGATTCATTTCTAAAAAAGGACTAATTAAATAAAGGATTTATGCGGCCATGTAGTACAATTATCTTCAGAAATAATAATTTAAAGAGAAATCATCAACATCAGAAATCATCTACAACCAGATGTCCAACCCGAGTTTGAGTGTTTACTAAAAACAATCGTGTCCATTTCAGATTTTGCTTTAAAGTCACGCACACTACTGACAGCTTTTTTTTCACAGACAGGGCTTGTGAATACGAGTGATCTAAGAACAACATGGCACTGGTCTACAGCCTTAAGAAGTGTGCGTGAAAATAAAGTAGTATGGGTGCATTTAGAGCAAAATCAGTGATATCAAGCAAATCAAATTCACCTCAATGAATTTAGGTGGGGGTAATCAGCTGTTCGCTTAGGTCATATGTATTCACAAGCTCCTGTATGTGAAATGTTATAAAAAACGCTGTCAAATGAAATCTAGGGGGAAGAGACGAGGAAGTTGGCTATCTCTTTAATACTTCATCTCTGGTAATGCTACTTGATTGAATTTTCTTGGGGTGAGAATTAGTATGGGTTTTTGTCACCTCACTTGCATTCAAAAACACAAATTTTGATGTGAGGTGACAAAAACATGTGACGTGAAGATTCGTCACTTCGCCTAAGAGAATAGTGGTGATTAGCCGAAGACAGGGGAGGATATTTTATTTGTTGCAGTAGGCCTTTAAATTGCACACGCATGATCACAAGTATTTTCACCAAATTCACTTTCATTTCTTTTCGGAACATTTCGGGGGAAATTCTGCGGAAAGTCCTTCATAATAAGAGTGAATTTCTCCCTTTCCTTTCGAACATAGTTCCGGGTTTCCCAATTAAGGGAGAAGTTCGGGGGGTATATTGTTCATAATAAGCGTGAATAACGATAACGGTGATAGTGATGTAATGGAGAAAGATTTTGTGGATAATTTGACCACCATCAAACGAGTTGATTGATAATGCTTTATGCACGTTTCACAATGCTGCGTTGGTGCCTCGACTACGTGCTGGTTATGACATTTTCTTTGAGGGATGAGTATGTCACCATCAGCTGTTTATTTTTCTTTCGCGCCCAATGAAAATATGGAGTAAGCGCAGGAAAATGTCAAAAAGCACTTTAATGTTTCAACATGTTGAAACATTTTGATGAGAGATTACGTCACTACGCGAGAATACGTTGTTCTCAACACACTAATTTTTCTGACAACAGTCAAAGCGTAGTACGACACAATGAATAGCATGAAACCATTGTTATGTGTGGTTTGAAAAATGAGGCGACGCACCAACGCAGCATTGTGAAACGGGCATTAAGCGTTTATCACCCACATTCTTTTAGTTGTGTCACACAAAAATATGTCACTGACATATTTGTATTCTTTTATGTAAAGTTTCACAGTGGAGGTTTTAACTTAAGTTCAGCTGAACCATGAACCGAGATCAAATGTTTGGTTTAACGATTTAAAAGCGATTTAAGAATTTATTGAGAACAAACAAATTATTTTTTACAATTTGAGATTACAACTATGTATGCTTAATGCTAAGCGTTGGGTGATGGCTCAACAATAGGGGCCAATTGATACATGTACATTGTTTAATTCAACATTCGGTATTACAATATCGGTTCAGTGCTTTTTTATTATATCCTACAATGTCCAGTGCTTACATCGGGTTGCTCAAATTCGTGTCCATGTTCGTCCTTTTGGGATAGAATGGTATAGTGTGGTAACCGATTTAGCCTCATGCAGCTCGTTGTTAGATATCGTTGGGAAGTTCTGCTAGCTTAGCAGATTTAGGGCATTGAGGTAGCGTTGTCCGCGGATGGTGTTTCTCAGGTTCCTGATTACTTCGTTAGGATGATCGTTGATGTCTAGAAGCTGCTTTCTGAGCAGTGTCACTATGTACTGTTGTAAGGGGATGATGCGTGCTTCGTCGTAAAGCTGCTGCTGTAGTGCTAGTAGTGAAATTCATTCTAAACTATGAACATAAAATATAGTACAGTATAGTTCGAATATAAGAAAGTCCAAAAATCCCAAAAATTTCTTTCTTATATCTGTTTTTTCTTTTATGCAATAAACGGATATAATAAAAATGAATGCTTATATCCGAAGAACTGATATAAGAAAGAAATGTTCTTATAGGAAAACTAAAACAGTTTGTTATAAGAAAATTTTATTGAAAAAATGTACATATGTATGTTTAATTCATTTACGATAACATTGTTTACTAAGTCTTTGCTCAAACAATGAATAAGTATAAAGAACATTAGGATATATTAAAACCTAGACATCATGAACATTGCACATTCGTAATTAGTTACTTTGAAAATAATCTTCAATTCTTTGTTGAACAAGTATTTTATCCCTATCCTTAAAGAGAACTTCTTCCATATTTGAGACACTCCTCAGCATTGGTCAAATACTGTTTTAAAATAAAAAACGCTTTTACAGCTTCTTCTCTTTTTGACTTTCCTTAACCAAATCAACAAATTCCGGCAGCACCTCCTCGACACTTTCACTAAGTAACATTTCAGTGACTAATTCATTTTCATCGATGTCCCCATAACAGTCTTGGATTTCCTCATCGGTTATTGCTTTAAAATGGTCTTCGTTGTAATGCTATTCTATATCAGGGTCGCTAATTTGTGAATTTGGTATGCAAGTTAAGTCATTTAATTCAATTTCACTTGAAATTCCAGCTTTTTTAAAGCAATTTGATGTGGTTTGAGGTGTAACAAGCAACCAAGATCGTTTAATGATATATAGCGCTTTCAAAATAGTAATTTCCTTGAAAAAAAAACTTTTCATGTAATCTCCCTCAACTACCAAAATTTGTTTCCTGATCAAACATTTCCTATAACGGGCCTTAAAGGAGTTAATGATGAATATATAAAAGATAAGAATAAGATAATGCTAAAAAAAAATAAAATTGACATTGCTTCATATACGTTGCTTCACATACCTTGGTCCAATGGCTGTATAAGGCATGGATGTCAAGTTTATAACAAGAAGCATTATCAATTAGGAGAAGAATTTTCTTATTTTTTCTTCGCATGTTTTCATCCAGCTCCTTAATCACTTTACACCATATCGTACTGGTCATCCAAGCTTTTCTATTATATTTATATGGAAAAAATCCTCGAAAACACCTGGGTTCTTTGTATTTGCCAATTGAAAGAATATGCTTCTGAGAACCTGTTGCATTGCATATGCAAAGTAGTGTAAGTCGGTCTTTACGTAATTTAAGACCTGTGACAACTTTATCTCTTGGAGCAAATGTTCCACCAGGAATCGCTTTATACAACAGTCCAGTCTCATCGGCTTTGTAAATGTTATCCAGGGTATACTTTTCAAGGATAGTAGGAAGGATATTTTCCTTGAATCGTTCGGCTGCTTCGAAATCGGCGGAGGATTCTCCGTGAAGTTTTTTAAAAAGGATATTTTGACTTTTCTTCCATCGTTGAAGCCATCCTGGATTAGGTTTGAGGTCAGTGACCCGTAATTATAGCTTTCTTTTCTGTCATTTGGTCATTGTGTTATTTAAAATTTCATGTTTAGGCTTTCGATTTCTTTTAATGTCCAAGTTCTTGCAAGTAAATCTCTTTTCCTTAATTGCTTCCATGTTTTTTATAATTTTGCTTAAAGTGCTTTGGGATATTTTGTGTCGTTTAGACACATCTTTTCTTGTGGTTCCATTTTTTATATCGTCCAATATTTCCAATTTTGTTTTTATGCTGATAGTATTTCTTATAATAGTAGACATTGTACACTTTTAATTGGGTAAATATGTATGCTCCCGGCTAAGAAACCAAATTACAAAACAAATTACACGTATTCGCGGCTTTTTCTTGTTACAAACGTCAACTTGACATTGATTGTTACTGTTATTTGCACGGGGGAGTTCAAAATCTTCTTGCGTGCACTCATGCTCAAAAATTTCTTATAAACGTTCTTATTCTAATATATCTATCAAATTCGGTGTTAGGAAAAAGTTTCTCTTATCCGAATTTTTCTTATAAGCGTTTTTCTTTTAAACGTTATTTTTTGTATGAAATTGTATGAAGGCGTGGACGGTGTATTTGCTCGTATTTCTTATAAGCGATTTTTTCTTATATACGACTTTCTTATAACCGATATGTACTGTATTGGATATAATAAGCAGTAATACAATTCTGTGTTTCATATATGATTTGCACTTCTAGGCTTAATCCAAAAAAATGTACACCGAGATAGTCGTCTTTCTAGTGGAAAACCCCTTGCCCATCGCGTTACACCACGATTTTGCTCTAAACGCACGCATACTACTTTATTTTCACGCATACTTCTTAACCCTTTAGAGCAGCGCCATCTTGCTTTTAAGATTTGCCCCCAATAGTGTCAAAAAGTAGCGAGAGTGCCCATGATAATGTCAAAAATGCTCATGATTGGAAGTTTTCCAATGAGAATGTTCGTAAGGTTTACAAGCTCTTAAAAGAATTATTATTGTTGGAGTTTTTATACGACATCGCTAAAATTCGGCTAAATACGCAAATCATTTTAATAATAATAATCAATACGGTGATAATGATGCATTTCGGTCAGAACTAATGTAAAAACATTAAAAATATACCAATCTTTTGTTTCATAACGTTCATGACGGTTAATGTTTTTACGATTGAGTTTTTTTGGATTAAGCCTAGAAGTGCAAGTCATATATGAAACACAGAATTGCATTACTGCTTATTATATCCAATATTATATTTTATGTTCGTAATTTAGAATGAATTTCGTATTTGTCATATCAAGTTTTTCAAAAATATATTGGTACCGTATTTGGTATATTAGTTTTCAAGTTCTTTATATACCTATGGTTTGTATTTCACTGTATATATCATATTGGTTATCCAATATTGATAATGTGATAATATCTTTTTATTGAATCTGATAATTTTCCAACTTAACGTCGTTTGCCAATGGAATTTTCCAGTCCCAAGTTTCATGCACCTCGTGAACATACATTTTCTTAAGCCTAGAAGTGCAAGTCATATATGAAACACAGAATTGCATTACTGCTTATTATATCCAATATTATATTTTATGTTCGTAATTTAGAATGAATTTCGTATTTGTCATATCAAGTTTTTCAAAAATATATTGGTACCGTATTTGGTATATTAGTTTTCAAGTTCTTTATATACCTATGGTTTGTATTTCACTGTATATATCATATTGGTTATCCAATATTGATAATGTGATAATATCTTTTTATTGAATCTGATAATTTTCAAACTTAACGTCGTTTGCCAATGGAATTTTCCAGTCCCAAGTTTCATGCACCTCGTGAACATACATTTTCTTCTAAAATTTAAGCCATTTTTGGTGGTGAATATCTTACACAGAAATTTGAATCCGATAAGAACTGATGTCCAAATGATAAGAGCATTTGCGATATATACACAAGTTGTTGTGCATGTTTTGATTCATTTCTAAAAAAGGACTAATTAAATAAAGGATTTATGCGGCCATGTAGTACAATTATCTTCAGAAATAATAATTTAAAGAGAAATCATCAACATCAGAAATCATCTACAACCAGATGTCCAATCCGAGTTTGAGTGTTTACTAAAAACAATCGTGTCCATTTCAGATTTTGCTTTAAAGTCACGCACACTACTGACAGCTTTTTTTTCACAGACAGGGCTTGTGAATACGAGTGATCTAAGAACAACATGGCGCTGGTCTACAGCCTTAAGAAGTGTGCGTGAAAATAAAGTAGTATGGGTGCATTTAGAGCAAAATCAGTGATATCAAGCAAATCAAATTCACCTCAATGAATTTAGGTGGGGGTAATCAGCTGTTCGCTTAGGTCATATGTATTCACAAGCTCCTGTATGTGAAATGTTATAAAAAACGCTGTCAAATGAAATCTAGGGGGAAGAGACGAGGAAGTTGGCTATCTCTTTAATACTTCATCTCTGGTAATGCTACTTGATTGAATTTTCTTGGGGTGAGAATTAGTATGGGTTTTTGTCACCTCACTTGCATTCAAAAACACAAATTTTGATGTGAGGTGACAAAAACATGTGACGTGAAGATTCGTCACTTCGCCTAAGAGAATAGTGGTGATTAGCCGAAGACAGGGGAGGATATTTTATTTGTTGCAGTAGGCCTTTAAATTGCACACGCATGATCACAAGTATTTTCACCAAATTCACTTTCATTTCTTTTCGGAACATTTCGGGGGAAATTCTGCGGAAAGTCCTTCATAATAAGAGTGAATTTCTCCCTTTCCTTTCGAACATAGTTCCGGGTTTCCCAATTAAGGGAGAAGTTCGGGGGGTATATTGTTCATAATAAGCGTGAATAACGATAACGGTGATAGTGATGTAATGGAGAAAGATTTTGTGGATAATTTGACCACCATCAAACGAGTTGATTGATAATGCTTTATGCACGTTTCACAATGCTGCGTTGGTGCCTCGACTACGTGCTGGTTATGACATTTTCTTTGAGAGATGAGTATGTCACCATCAGCTGTTTATTTTTCTTTCGCGCCCAATGAAAATATGGAGTAAGCGCAGGAAAATGTCAAAAAGCACTTTAATGTTTCAACATGTTGAAACATTTTGATGAGAGATTACGTCACTACGCGAGAATACGTTGTTCTCAACACAATAATTTTTCTGACAACAGTCAAAGCGTAGTACGACACAATGAATAGCATGAAACCATTGTTATGTGTGGTTTGAAAAATGAGGCGACGCACCAACGCAGCATTGTGAAACGGGCATTAAGCGTTTATCACCCACATTCTTTTAGTTGTGTCACACAAAAATATGTCACTGACAAATTTGTATTCTTTTATGTAAAGTTTCACAGTGGAGGTTTTAACTTAAGTTCAGCTGAACCATGAACCGAGATCAAATGTTTGGTTTAACGATTTAAAACCGATTTAAGAATTTATTGAGAACAAACAAATTATTTTTTACAATTTGAGATTACAACTATGTATGCTTAATGCTAAGCGTTGGGTGATGGCTCAACAATAGGGGCCAATTGATACATGTACATTGTTTAATTCAACATTCGGTATTACAATATCGGTTCAGTGCTTATTTTTTATATCCTACAATGTCCAGTGCTTACATCGGGTTGCTCAAATTCGTGTCCATGTTCGTCCTTTTGGGATAGAATGGTATAGTGTGGTATCCGATTTAGCCTCATGCAGCTCGTTGTTAGATATCGTTGGGAAGTTCTGCTAGCTTAGCAGATTTAGGGCATTGAGGTAGCGTTGTCCGCGGATGGTGTTTCTCAGGTTCCTGATTACTTCGTTAGGATGATTGTTGATGTCTAGAAGCTGCTTTCTGAGCAGTGTCACTATGTACTGTTGTAAGGGGATGATGCGTGCTTCGTCGTAAAGCTGTTGCTGTAGTGCTATCGTCGGTCCCTGTCGAAGGTGCGACCTGGGCTCTAATCGCGTAATTTTCAAGCGACTATCGTCCACCCGATTTTCTTCAGTGATATCGTCGATGATTTGTTTCATGTAAGGCATGGGTGTTTTCATAAGCGTCGACTAACAAAGAACTGCGTTATCCATGTTCATTTTTGCAGATATACGATCATACTAACTTAGGTAGACTGCAGTACTTACTGTTCATAAACGTCAATAGCTCATCGATGTCGGGCAGATTGTGCAGTCATTAATTTTTGACTGCAAAACGGGTCGATTGGAAGAAAAATATTTTCTACTGAAGTCAGTATGCAGACATTCCGCACCGAGTGTGTGTTCAAAAACACATGACAAAAGAAATGTACTAGCGCAGATTTCCGACGTTTATGAAAACACCCTTTCTTTCAGGCGCAATGGTTTTTTTATGCTTAGGCCGGTACTCTGAAGCACTAGCAGTGTTCCCCTTTTTTGGTATTATACAATTTTAGCTACTTTCCAATTGCTAGGAAAGTAGCAATTATTGACACAATTGTTCATTCGACAGGCGTGATAACACTACGACTTCAGTTCTACACGTTTCTATCTTCTTCCGAACTGAATTTTGCTCTTTTCATCGCATAGTGAAGACATTAGAAGTATCTGACGACTTTTCCACCCAGCTAAAATCATGTCTTTTATTTGTTGCTGTAGACCTTTAACCGCACGCAACCCCGCTCATAAATATTTTCACCAAAATTCAAACATTACATTTTTATGATTCCGAGACACTTTCTTTTGTTTTCCGTAACAAAATGACAATGGAAAATTTCGGGGGAATTTACCATACGAAAGTTCTTCATAATGAGGTATTTCTCCCTTTCCTTTCGAACACTGTTCATAATTCCGGGTTTCCCAATTAGGGAACAAATTCCGGGGGAATTTTGTTCATAAGCATGATTAAAAATTCAAATTTTAGGTAGCTGCAACTCAGAATTAAGAAATTATTTAAGATTATTTGGAAACCTTACTTAATTTTTGCTTCGTTATTTTTTGTTAAATAGTTTATTACACTGAGCAGCCCGCGAGTTTGACATGCCTGGTCGAAGAGAATCTATTTGGCGAATTTCGTACCTTCGAGAGCTCACTTTAAGCAATAACCTCATATAAAAATGTGAATAACATAGGTGTTAGTTTAAAATAATGGGTGAAATAAATATTAATTTATTTTTTTATATATAGTTCTAATTAATGAATTCTCTTTTATATCTATATTATCGATAAAATATATACCATTTGTTGCTTTATATAACTTATAAATTTATTGTAATAAAATGCTTGAAGAGCCGCTAATAAATAATGTAAGGTAAATAAAATTAAACCTTAATAGGCAGTAAAATATATTTATGTTGTATGCAGCAAAATAGCGTCCACTGATGTTATTATATGTGCATTGAAGTAAGTTGACTGCATGCTTCGTAGCGTATATGTATGTATATAACAGACATTTATAGACTTATATACGCATATCTACTTCTATATGCATAAATTACGGTTTTAATTTAATTATTTTTTCTTAAGGGTAAAAAAAGACCGTCGTTTTGGCTCATCTTTTTGTGAAGTTGCTGGTAAAGTTTGGGATCGTCCTTCAGCAACCGCAATTTGATCACTCTGTGCCTTAAGTGCGTTTACCCACTGTCCCATTTCAGAATCATCATGTGCTTGTAACAAGAACTCTCCGCCGTTTGAAAGTCTAGAAAAACAGTTTCGTTTACATTTTTTTACATATGTAAAAGTGTATAAATTAAAATAATTTACTTTATTCTCAAAACATGCTTCTTCTTTGTATAATCGTTGGCGATTTCCACTGAGGCACCTTGCAGATCCATAGTTGGCTCACCGCGGAAAGTTAGTTCAGGATTTGTTTTATAACCTTTCTGTTCCTTATAAAAGGTTAGGCGCCCTGCACGTGCTACCAAATATATCTTTAAAAATACATATGTTAGCATTTTAACGTCAACATGTCAGAAGTTTCGTTAATCTATATAATGTAAATAGTTTATGAAGTAATACTTAAAAAAACGCGTATTTTTGATTCAGACTGCTACTACAATATATTTTGCCTTAAATAGGGCTATATTGCAATTTCACACGCACAAAACAATTATGCCGATAGCATAAAGACAGATATACGAACGGAGTTAGCGAAATATTAAAGATTCCGTTTTCTGACGGAATACGAAATACGATGATCGAATAACGTATTTCGTATCCTATGAAAAAAATCAAATCTTATGAAAGCATAGGAATTTACCGAACGTTTATAAAGTTGAGCATTTTTCAATAGTTTATACGAACCTTATCCCATGATCGATTAGTAGCCTTTTTGGTTGTTGATTCCCATTCATGTTTTCGGGTCAAATAGCCTTCAACCCCTTCTTCAAATGCAGAGCTCGTTCGTTCTTAATTGCAAACAACAAACAAAATATTAAATTAAAATAAATTTATAAATAAGCATCCGCGGTTCTATTTTTAACTTCAATTTAATTTCCAAACTTAAGTCTCAGGAACAAGCTAATATTTTCAAATACTAAGATACAAAAAAATATTTAAACGTGGAATTTTAATAAACTACACTAGAACTCAAACAAATCTATTTTGTCTTCTTTCTCGTATTCATCCAAAAGAGAGAAAAGAAATCGCGTAGGTAATCAAGTACAATAATTTGGGGATAACATTGATAACTTTTTTTTAATTTAAAGAAAATACCTTCATCATCTGAATCAAGCTTTGAGGAATTACGTTTCCATCTAAAACTTCTAAACGGACTTTTTGATCGTGAACGATTTCCAATTCTAATGGTCCCCCCAAGACTATGACGTCCTGTATGCAGTTTGGTATCCGAACGAATTTCTGTTTAAATGATTTGTTCGTATTTTTAATTTATAAAAAAAACGCTTCCAATTGCTTTAAATTTGTTTACTACCACCACATACCATAGTAATTTTTAATTCTTGCTGTAAAATTCAATATGTCCGCAAGGCAAGTACATATATCTTCTATAATATTCTGTTTTTAAATGTAGTATTTTGTTGCCAACACCAAAAGCGATAGTTTTTGTATGTATACATATTATTATACAAAATATGTAATTAAATTGGCGTCATATAACTTACTCTACCTGATCTATAGACCGGGATTTTATTTTATGTACAACAAAATTAGAACATTTTGAACAAATAACAAAATACCTTAATATGTCGATATCACCCATAATGCACGGCATCATGTCCCTCGAGTTACAACTCGGAGTATCTATTTCTAGATCATACTATATATCATACTAAATATATTATATATCTATATATCATACGGAATCCGCTTAAAACTGATTGTACCTCTCCTCTCGTAAAACAACATGACCACGCACAACACGAATGGAAATTGTAGAAGCAGCGACGTGTGCCGTGGTGCTTCCAGTAAGGTGTTCACTAACTGCTACTTCAAGTGTTGTATTTTAGTTACGATCTAGGATCACCGAGGCCGTGATAGACAAGACCAGACCAGACCAGAAATGAATATATAAGCCCTTTCTTTGCGTATGTCCGCTTCGTGGTGTGTATGTAGAACAGACAATGAATCCGCACCTCAGCAAGCGAAATGAAAATGTAGAAGAATTTGCAACGTACTGATTTGTATTCAGCAATTTTGTCTTTCGTTCTGTCTGAATTTTATGTATCCCTTTTGATTTTGCGACTCCAATTAATTTATCTGTTAACATGTTTTGGTGTTGTATTTCTAACGAAAAATACTCCGGATGATTTTTGCTTCTATCATAGACCACACAGTCTATATATATTATATCTAGTTTTAGGATAAATTAATCAAACTGGGTTCGATTGTGGAAGTAACTATTTTAAGGAATCGACTGCGCTTGGTATTCGAGGGAATCAAGCAGTACTAAAAAATAATCTAACTATTTGATATTAACTTACTATAATGTCCAAAAACAAGAACCCCCCCTCTTTGAAATCTTGGACATTTATGCGGCTTATGTGCTGTCCGAGCTCATTAATTTAAAGTAAATGGTTGTATATTATTAAAAAAAATTGTATCGAACATTTATCATAACTAAATAAACAAACCTAATTGATATACCACCTTTTTTATCAAGTAATTTGTTTTTTACATTACAATATATATAAACAAGAAAAATAAATGCCGGATTCTAATTTTTAAAAATGAATAGAGCAATAAAGTTAGGGAAGAAACCAATATCAAATAATTATTTCTCTAAGTTATTAAGCAAATCAAGCATGTATGTATATTCAAACTAAGACTTCATATAATAACAATACATTCTCCTATGTTATGGTGTTTTCAAATAAATCGTATTATAGCAAATAATGCAAAAGAAAACAATTTAAAAAATGTTCACACTAATATTTACGATAAGGTATTAGCACATGCAGTAAAAGAGGCAATTGAGTAAATAAATCAACATCCATAATGCATGTTTAAATAAACATATTGTTAAGTTTCAATGTTTTGTTAGTTCAAAAACCTTAAGGTACACAAAAGAAAATATGTGCATAGGTACGCAATTAAAGTTGAATGCATCTTATTCGCATTACCTGATTGAGTCGCGATTGGACCTTCTTTTTCCAGAGTTGGCGATGATCTCAAAACGACTAAGCGATTTCGATTTATTTATCCAGACATGCGTATTAATTTACAAAAATTGTAGAGAAATTAATGTTTAATATGAAAAGGCACATACACTCGATTATTTAACGAACATTTTTAAAATAATTTGTTATTTTCAAGTTTTCGCGTATACGTTCATGTTAAAGTCTGTACATTTACAAATTAGTATGTTGCATATTTTTTAAACTTACCGTTATCTTGTTCAGGAGAAGTTGTGTCAACAGCATCTTGTTCAGCCTCACGTTTAGCTTGTTCAGCTGCTTCCGCAGCAATTTTAGCCTCTTGTTCTTCGCGTTGACGCTGACGTTCAGCTTCTTCCGCTAGTTCTTGTCGGCGCTTCATTTCTTTGAGCTCAAACTAAACCATTATATTAACACATTATAGAATACAAATAAAAAAAAAAAAAAACAAAGTTCTACCGTTGTTAATCGCTCAAGTGCACTGAATCGCTCTTCTTGCGCTGCTGCCGACTTCTCGAAAGCTTCATGTTTCTTGATTAAATTTTCGACTTCGTCTATTGTGTGGCCTAATTCGCCAGATAAAAGGTATGGTTCTTGTGCAATTAACCATGCTTCAGCCACGGCAGCATCACGGGCAAATTGATATACTTCTAAAACTATTTGGAAAACATATTAATATTTTCAATATTAACCTAAACTAATATTAATATAAAAATAATATGGGTGGCGCTGCAACCCGAAAAGGGCCAGGGCCTAGCTTCTCAGCAACAACTCGTGTTGTGTGTGTTATTGTTATATCACTAGTGGAAGGCACCCACAGTTTAATGCCGACGTCGAACGGCCAAGTTTGAGAAGCTTTTTTTTCTAGACAGTTTTACTCTTTGATCATTGTCAGTAACTCGAAAAAGGTAGGGCCGTAAAAAGTATTTCTTGTCGTACAAGGAATCGAACCTAGACAGATAGGTCCAAGTGCGTAGGAGTCGACGCATATATCCACAACGCCACGGGCCACCACCTAAACTAAAACAACGTATTAATTTCACTACATTGTTATTGAGGCATTTTATTTGTAATAAATACAGGACTTTATACGACTTTTTTTGTATTAAAATGTTCTAAGGAAAAAAATAACAAAAAAAATTGTGAAGTATTTGAACAGTTACAGAATATTCCCATAAGGAACATGTTAGGTAAATAACATTTTTGTTTGTGTCGGGATCTGAGAAAAATCCGTACGAGATTGTTTAAACAATAAAACAAAATGATAATGGGACATTTACACAATTACAATTATATTCCGTAATTTTGAAGTCGACGAATTCGCATAACCTTCCAAACATTTCAACCAAGGTCAAGTGATTGTTATATTAAAAGAAAAAATTATATATGACTGCTCATTGGGATGAATTATTAAAAACAAAAATAACTAATATTCCTAATAATGTAATACTTACTCAATTGTAAATTTTCCCATCGTTCTTCCCACCGGTGAAGTAAAGCGTTTCGGCTATTGGTTAATTGCAATAGGCGGTCTTTGATTTCAGCCGATGCGTAGTGATTTCTCGACAACAACTCTTTACCTAATGATAAACAAGTCGAGAAATTATCCTCTCTTGTATCGATTTCCGCCTTAAGACTTTGATGATTGTTCATTAATAGCTCAACACCTGAAACATCGCGCGGTTTTTCAGATGTATTCATTTGCCGAACTACATCTTCCATCCAAATCATTAATATTCGAACCATATTGAAGAAACGGAAAAGATCTCCAGTGTCAGCTAACTTCATTTTCCTAGCATCACACATAGCCTGTAAATTGGACCAGGCTTGCAAGACTTCTTGTTCCCGATTGGTTATTTCTTTTGCTTTGTCACCAGCATAAGAATCCTGAAGTTTAGCTGATTCTTCTTGTATTTGTTGTACTTGTGAATATAGTGTCATCAAATCTTGCATAAAGTTATGATGCTTTCGTTGAAGTGCTGACACCGACCCAGCATCACGACCCAATTCATCCGATACTCCATGCTGTTTCTCAACGATTCTGCTAAGAACATCTTTACAATCGTGGAAAAATTTGTGCAACTCTCTCGAAGCAGCCAACATCTGTGTTCGAGTTTCAATAAGTTCTAATAGATCTTGCCATGATTCGTTTAAACTATCCTTCCACTCAGCAATAGTGGCAGCATCAGAATGGCCTGCCTTAATAAGGTCATCAGCTATACCATTTGCTTTTGCAACTCGCTCTCCGCCAACAGATTCAGTGTCACGAGCGAATTCTTTAAAACGTTCCGATAAAAGTGTAACATGGTCATAATCTTGACCTAGTTCAGAGGAACCTGCAACAACTTCACGGTCGGTAATCCATTGTTCCAAATCATCGACTTCTCTATTCAGCATAAATAATTGAAGTGCTTCATTCAACCTTGCGCGTCTTTCACCGGCCAAGTCCTTCAGACCCGCATATAGTTTATCTAACTGTGATTGTTTTACTGCTACACTGTCGCCAAATGGAATATCTTCAATAGTTAATTGGCGAGCAACTTCTCCTAATTGTCGAATGGTATTTGCATAATCTTCTACGGATTGTTCAAGGCTCTCATGTTTTTTCATGAAATTTTGGGCACTGATTTCGTCTTTGCCACGATCCTCAACCATCATATAAAGCTCCTGCTCGCTCATCCATGATTCAGCCTCTTGGGCATCAAAGAAATACTGCTGCACACGTTCAGATTGGTCCAATTGCTTGCGACGATTATCAATCGCATCTTTGAGTTCTTGCCATTTCTGGGTAAGCTCTTTAATAAGATTCTCAAATTTATTTGCGTCTTCATGACCTTCATCTATAAGTTTTCTTCCATTTGTGCATATTGCCATTATTCTTGGTTCGTGATTGTCGATTTCTGTAGCTAAAGATTGATTTTTTTTCTTCAGAACATGTACATTGAACAAAGAATTTCCATAGTCAGACGAATTTGCCACGGGCAATTTTTCGTCAATCCACAATTTTTCATCTTCAATATCTCGACAAAATTGAAAAGCTTCTTTTTTCTTTTCCAATTGAATTTGACGCTCAACCAGAGGGGCTTTTATGCGCTCGAATCTCTCCAAAACAGCAGTTTTTTTCGTTATGATAGGTTCAATTTTTTCTTCTGGTACTGTCTTTTGAAGATATTCTGTTTGCTTGTCAATTTCTTCGACCTGTCGAGCTTTGACTGCCATCTGAGTTTGGATAACTTGTTGTTTCTGCATTAAAATATTAACTGATGTTAAGTCATTTCCTGTATCAGCATTAACAATTTGTTTTTCCAAATCTGTTATATATGAATCAATATCATCACATGTTTGTTGAACAAGAACTTCCCGATTGGCATCGAAAAGCATAGCTCCTTTTTCCTTCGTATGCGTTTCCAAATCCTCAAACTGTTTGGAAAGTTCTTTTAGTTTTGGTTCAATAACTTCCTTGAATTCCGGCTTCTCCTTCATTAAATCTTGAGCTGATTTTTCAGCTTCAAACAGGCGCTCCTTATTAGCCGCAATTTCGGCTTCAAATGCTTGATGTCTCGTCCACTTCGAGTGAATTGTTTTAGCACTACGATAAGTTTCGTCTTGTGATGTAACATATTTTTCCTGCACCCATTCTGTAAGCTCTTCCAAGTCTTGAAGAAATTCGTGTAGCTTGACCTGGTTTCGCAATCTTTCATGCTGATCAATGGCGCGGACACGATTTCCGTCTCTTCTTTCACCAATAACTTCTGCTCGCTTGTGAATTTTATCTGCGTCGAAATGTTCTTTATCTACAAGTGTGTCTGCTACTTGTATAAGAGTATTTATCTTATCATCATTTGCATCCATTGTGGTCAAAAATGCTTCATGACGCTTTAGTTGGTTTTCAGCTTGTTCTAAATTTACTGGAGTATCATCTTTACTAAGGAAGTGTTCTTGCTGGCTCAATAAAACTTCTGTTTGTCTAGCATCCCTATTGAACAATTGCTGATCCAAGCTTTGAGAAAGTAAAACCTGCCTGTTTTCCCACATTTGGTGAAGTTCCTCCCATCCTTCCTTCAGCGCATTCAACCGTTCCCTCAAAAACATGTACTGTGGATCTTCTGTAGTACCAGGTTCTGATGTTAATCGCTCTCCATATTCCATCATATTTTTGTAATCTTCAGTGTAATTATCTATTTCTTCTCTGATTGATTGATGTTGATTCAAAAGCTTTTCAGCTTCTGGAAGAGATGCAGGTGTGTCTTCTGAAGCAACATCTGTCTGAGTCTTAGTTAACCATGTCTGGAAATGATCCAAGTCTCTTAAGAAACGATGTAAGTCTCCTGCTTCTTCGAGTTTGGAGTCACGATCCTTAAGCATCTGTGTTAGTTGCTCCCAAATGAGCTGTATCTGAGCAATTCGCTCACGGATTATTTTTGCTTCTTCTGGATGTTCTGCCTCAATGCTATCCGCTTCCTTACTCAAGCTTGTCAATTTGGCTTGTATAGCAGCTAAGTCTCGTTCCATGCCACTCAAACGTCGCTGTAAAGTCATCACACCAGTCAAATCCATTTCAAGAGAATCGGTTTCGGTTAAAATTCTCTTCTTATCTTCTATCCATGAAATAGTTTCTCGACATTCTATATAGAAGGTCTGCACGCCATGGGCAGATTTAAGATCATCTCGCTTAGATTCCGCCTTTTCTCTTAAGCTTGACCATTCTTGGTTTAGGTGGTTTTGGCGATCTAAAATTTCGTTTGAGTTTGGGTGCTCAACATGCAATAATTGTCGTGCCAATTGATTAACAACAGCAACCCTTGATGCATTTGCGTTCATTTCTTTATCGAACCCATCATAACGGTGCTTCATAATTTCGACATCTTCAATATCCTTACCAGGGGTCATGGTGTCTAACATTTTTGTCTTTTCATTGATCCACTGTTCTACGCCATCCGCTTCCGACATAAGTTTGTACAAGCTGAGGGCATCTAACAAACGCTGTTTCCTTAACTTGGCTAATTCTGACAATTCAGCAAATCTAGAGTCAATGGCTTTAGTGCGCTCATCGACTTTTCCTTTCTCTGATTCGTTAAGAGCTAGTTTATTGGCATTTTTATGCAACGACTGAATAGCTTCTTCATAGTTAGCCAATTCATCAGCGACAACCTTGTGCTTTTTCAAAAGCGATTGCACATTGGCCTCATCGCGACCGACGTCTTCACTAGATACTAGTCTAAGAGTATCTAACATACAATTATCAATATCATCTGCATCAGCAAATAGTTGGAAGTATTCTACAGCGTCTTCCAACCTTTGACGCCTGTACTTAGTAAGATCTAACAAATGATCCCATTTTGAGAGAATTTCTTTTAAACGATCCTTAATACGGTCCGCACCAAAATGACCTTCTGTTATCAACTCAGCTCCAACCTTAGCAACATTTTGTAATTGGTTGTCGTGTGATGTTATCTCCGATTCTAAGGCCTTGTGTTTGCTTAAGAGTAAATTAACAGTAGTGAGGTCATGTCCCACTTCATCGTTACTTACTATTTGTTCTTTTTCTTTTATCCAGTTCTCCTCATCGGCAGTGTCCCAATAGAATTGCCACAATTTACGGCTCTCCTCTAAACGGCTTCTTCTCTCTACAGCCAACCGAACTAACTCAGCATACGCGTCTTCTAATTGTTGTACACGACTAACAATTATTTCAGGATCACATGGTTTATATGATTCTGGATCGTCACTAAGGAATTTTTGGGAGTTTTGCACTACGACCTTTACACGTTCTCCCAAAACGTTAATATCAGCTTCCACTAAAGCATGTTTTTGTAAAAGATCTTCTACACCCATTAAATGCTTTCCATAATCATCTGTTAAAAGCAACTGCTTAATCTCTTCCATGTTATCCAAGATATACAACATTTCTTGGAAGTTTTGTTGAAGTTGTAGGGATATTTCTAGCCGGATTCGACGAGCACGCAACAATTCAAGTAAATAATTCCAAAGTCGCATGACATTTTCCTTTCTTAACAGAATACGTTTGATATCATGATATCTTTCGGTCTCAAGTTCGTCACAAACCGCTACCACAGCCTGAACTCGTTCTTCATAGGCAAATATGTCTGTTTCAATAGCCTCATGTTTCTTAGCTGCTGCTTCAACTGCCGCTAGATCAAACCCAAAATTGTCCTGACTCACCAATCTTTGATTTTCTGAAAGCCAGGTTTCACGCATAGATGCCTTGCGATCAAATCGAGCAGCCAATTGTTCCAATTTCTCTTGCCGAATAAGTTCCTCTCGTAATGCCAATTCTCTTTCATGTTCAGCTTTTTCCAAACGTTCCCAAGCTTTATTAATGTCAGAAATCATTTTACCTTCTTTAGGCGTATACGGTTTTTGATTATTGGCTCTCATTTTGGATTGCAGTGTAAAAAGTAAAACCTCCAAGTTACCCTTTTCTACAAACTTTGGTGGTTTCTCCACCGTTCTGTAATTGGAAAATTGTGATAACTGGCCCTGAACACCCGTTAGAGAATTTTCAAATTCTCGATCACCTAAAGAAACGATTGTCGTTTCGATCCATTTCAAAAGATCACTGGTAAAGCGTTCATAGTCAGTTATCATCTTGTCGTTTTCCATTGCTATGCCCACGACCTTGCCTATACGTTTCCCTTGAACGGTTTCTTGTTTGAGCTTGCTAAAGTAGTGATAATATGTAACTACATACGTTATTATTGATTTTTCATCGGGATGTTCAACAAATACATCTTCCGCATCAAGCAATTTAGCCAAACCAAGTTTATCCTCAGCTACATTGAAAGCATTATTTAAATTGTGAATTGGATTTGACTTAGAAAGTTTTTCAAACTGAATTAAATCCGGCCGATGTTTATGAATTATTGCATTAAATGCTAAACCATCGCGCCAGGAAGTCGTGAAATTTCGTACGTTTACATTATGATAACCAGCTGTTTTCATTTGGCACCATAGTAGAAGAGCATCTTTAGCAGACTTAGTCTCCTTGTTATCAACCTCTTCAATAGTGATATCTTGGATCTAACGTAGAAACAAAAACATTATTTAAATTATAATAACATTGACAATCTACTATTGAATGATGATTGAACGATTTAAGGTTTTTTTTAAAGATTTATAGCTATATCGTAAACGCCTGCCTAAAATAGATCTGCATTCTTTACCTATTTTATTTATTGTAGAAGAAGGTAAACAATATAAAGTGAATTTACGATGATATGGAATTTCAGATTGTAATTTTTGTCACGAAATGTAATTCTGTAATGCTAAATGTGTTGTGAAATTGTTCCTCCTATTATGAGTTCCGGCGGAATGTTTTTCCGCGAGGTAAATTTGAAATTATGTTCGAACATTTTTCTGGAATTATGGATTTTGTTTTGAGCCCCCGACTGAAATTTTAGGTAAATTTGAAATTATGTTCGAACATTTTTCTGGAATTATGGATTTTGTTTTGAGCCCCCGACTGAAATTTTAGCCACACTACATATTCTGTTCTACATATATATTTCTATCTTCTTCCAAATATGATTTTGCTCCTCCGTTCATCGCCTAGTGATATCTGCCATATCTGGAGACTTTGCCATACAGCTAGCTAATGAGTTATTGTCTTTTATTTGTTCAAGTCGACGTTTAAATTGAAACACACGCATTCTCATAAGAATTTTCACCAAAATTCAAACCAAAATACTTACATTTTTAAGATTCTGAGACCTTCCTAACAAAATTTTCGGGGGAAATTCAGTGAAATTATTTATCGGAAAGCTCTTCATATTGAGGGAAAAGTTCTTCTTTTCCTATCGAACACTGTTCATAATACCGGGTTTCCCAATTATGGAAAATGTTCGGGGGAATTTTGTTCATAATAGCATTATTAAAACAATACTAGATAATGCTGCATATATAAAATATGAATGGTCTTAAAATAAACATGTCAAATCGAACAAAATATATCCTATTTTCCGTTTTTGTGTCAGTCTTCTTTTCCATTTGTAAATTCCAAATACAATTTAGTTTACATTACTACATATTTTAACAACACATTTGAATTACCTGAAATCTCAAAATGATTGTCCAAATTAATCCCAAGTTCAACGATGCGTTACCGTCTACAATATCATGCGATCCGATATTCTCCAAATGCACACGTTGATCTCTCAAAAATTGCAACGCTTTGTCCACATTTTCTAAGCAGTGAATTCTCATTTTTCCCTTTGTTGGTTTCGGAAGTCGCTCACCAGATAACACTTCAAGAAGTTTTATTAAACTTTTACCGTCTCTCATATCAACATAAAGGTCGGCTATTCGGCAGTTTACTCGACATAAATGGGAATTTACCCATTTAGTGAATGTCTTTTTTTGAACTGTTTCTCGCTCAACAGCAAGAGCCTTAATACGAGAACGCTCGAAGAGCCGTGAACTGGAATTTCCTCCATCATACTCGTATTCGTCAATATACTCTGCTCCTGGACCTTGGCTAGGATCCCAACGAACAATTGATATGTCCGTAGTCATCTTCGTTTTTTTCGAAATTTATTCGAAACCAATTTTGTTCGTATTATATTATTCTATGTCCCCTTCTAAGTTTTTGTGTGTCTTCCTTGACTATTCGGATATTACTTTTGTTACCTGTGTAAAAAATAAATAATTATAGATTGTAATAATAATAATAGTAATACAGCAATCACTAATGTTGTGTCCAATCGTTCTCTCAAAGTTTTATGCCGACTTTAAACGGCGAAGTTTGATAAGCCTTTTCTACCTACTTATACTCTCTAAATTAAGTGTATGTCGCGAAAGTAATTCGTATCAGGAAGCGAACCTAGACTCAAAGCAAAAAGTAGAAGCAATTGTCATGGAAACAAATACACATTTGTGCAAAAATGTTTTACAATGAATTAAAAAAATATCATAGAAGTACATAAAACATTAATTTATATTTGGAAATATATTTTCAATGTATACATATACACAAAGCACTTCGTTCTTCCTAAGATATGAATTGCATATATACCATATGCACTTCAGTTTAGATTTATTTAAATTACTTTTCTAAGAAAATTCCTATTGCAATTCATATAATCAATAGGCAAACATACCATGTACATTTTTGTTTAAAACCAATTGTTTTCAGTAAATATAAGTATGTATGTACAAGTCCATATTCATAATATGGATTAAATCCACTTTCTGTATCGTCATGTACAACGAAATGTTTGCTCGGATCTCCCACAATTACATTCATATAAATCTTCAATCCAGCAAAACAAAAATTTATAGCAAATTAAGGAGTGGTTATTATTAACAATTACTTCAAAACTTATTCACACAAACATATGACATATGAGATCTAAATAATATGTACATATGTATATATAAATATTAATGAAAATAAAAATGAGTAAACTAGTATGTACATAAATGTATACACGCAGATGACCTAATCGTAATTAAACCCAATTTAAGCGTTTGTCCCCGTTTACTACAGAACTACCCTAGTCTCTATATTAATTATAGCGGAATTAATTTTGAATACTTTAATGTATGATAGTTTCAAAAATATTTGTTAGTCAGCTACTGCCGGAGAAGAATGATGATATAATACTTTATCCAAATGGCTTTTCACTGTTCCATTTACAAAATTCCGTTTACAATACTTGTACTGATACGCGTGAAAGTATGTATATATGCATGTGCATGTTGGTATAGCATGACTACAAGCATTTTTTCAGAATTCGTTTGAATGCAAATACAGCTTAAAACACAAGCCATAAAAAAATTATAACGTTTTACAATTAAAAAAATCGACCACACAAGAATGCATTGTAATTCTTTTTAGCCGTGATCAGCCCGATTCATACCTACAATGATGTCATCAATTCATGTTTTTTTGTTTTCTTTGCAATTCCTATTTTTATTTCCCAATTGTTCCTCTTCAATTAGAATAGGGCGTTGTCCAATAAATATTGTTTTCTTGTTGCACTTTTTAACTATAACTCACCGTTATAAGTAGATATAATTCTGAATACTATATATGTAGTTATCTGGATTAATATATACATATATACATATATGAATGCCTTCTTTTAAAGGAGCAGAACTTATTTTCCAAAAACGTCCTAGCTATTTAGGTGTTAATCGTAAAGTAAAACACATAACACAATATTTTACTTAGGTATGTATGTATGAACATATGTAAACAGGCAAATACATATCTGTTTACGGCCACCGACAAAAAATATATATATGTATTTATGCTACGTAATTAAAAATCAGAATATGCGTTATTACCACTGAAAAAAGCTTTCCGGCGATGACTCGATTATATTAACACATTTAAATTGTGTACAACACCGCGAACTACTGAAAACAGGTCATCTTCTTTGGACTGCCGTACCATAATTGAACATTGCACGAAACATGAATAATGAAACAATGAACGCATGCGTTTCATTTATAGGAATGGAACGTTTTATATGAAACAGCGAGCAATGGGGTATGTTAGTAAGTTGTCATTTCGGGTTCAGTGTATTATATGATACACACACAGTATGAGGAGCATTTATACGGAGTAAGTAATTTATATTGGAGTTTTGAAAACAAATTATTCAATTATATCAATCAAATTATTTATTTTGAATTCGAATCTAATCAGAAAGATATATGTATCAGTCACATTATCAATATTATTTTGTTCTTTTAAATTGAAAATAGTCTTATTACTGTACTAAACTCCATCTGGATTTCGGAGTAAGGGCGTTCACATGGACAAACACATCGGACAGACATGATCTGACAGGTTTAAGGTTCAATTCAACGTAGACAATCCAAAATTGTCAACGGGCGCAAAAAAAAGCTATTAAATTTCGTTGCAAATAAAAAAACTAGTTCTGTGTTTAAAATTTAAATAAATTACTTATTTTAAAAGCAATTTATTGAGTATATTCAAATGTTGAAATTTGTTTTTGTTGTGAGTTATGCTTTGTTTCTAAGTCGAGCGGACATGTTTAGTTAGATTTTATATTTAGAACGTGTATAGAAATTCTTTATTCACGACAACGTCTTGCAATTACTTTCTCAAATGCATTTATTTGCAGAGCAGTTTGATAGTCGACACAACTATTGATGTCATTGGCTACACATTGTTGATATTGTCGACACAGTGTTGATATTAGCCGTGTTTTTTTAGATACTCAGAAAGCTGAGTATGTAAATTTCAACGCAAAGCAACAACAACACCTACTCAAACTTTTACTGAAAGATAATTCTGCCTGCAACCTGTACTTGCGTTGAATAATCTCAAGCGTAGGTGGCGTTAGGAGAAAAAAACGTTTCTTAAAGATTGGTAGCATCGATAATTTAACACAAAACTAAAAATGAAATAAGTAAATAAACAAACATCTCACAAAAATTAAATTTGTTTGCTTGCGCTTGATGGAGAGTGACAGTAGTCATCATCATCATAACTCTGATGGAGAGTGACAGTAGTATTTTGACATTAAATGTCATTAACGTCACAAGCACCAACTCTCAAAACAAAAAATACCTGAGTTAAGATCCTTTTTTCCGATCTCACTTACTGTTCTTTTTCAGTATCTCAAAAAAACAGTCGCAGTCGCTCAGTCACTCTTGCGCGTTTGACACAAGCAAATGCTGGCTCATTCGCGTAATAGTTGGCTTTTACCGCGCATAAGCTACTGTGAAACACGCATGGTGACTGAGCAATGCACTCACTTCCATAATTGGAGTTGAATTATTAGCGGCGTTCCCACTCTACAATTTGTCGATACGATTTGCTTGACAACCGTGCTTGATGGGCCAATTCGTCAATGTGAACGCTCGTTACTACAAAGTTCTCAGACTTTTAGTACGGTAGGCAAAACATTTTGACTTTTTCCAATTTGTCGTCAAGCTAATCGTATCGACAATTACTCTTGTGTTAGCAGTTGAAGTGAGTTCAAGTGTTTTTTCCCATCGTGTGTTCTTAGAGAGTAAAATTTCCAACAAGCGAATTCGTAGTGACTCTGGTGAAGGCGATAATCGCCCTCCCAGCAAACAGTCTTTTTTAACTGCGAATATTAAATATTCAACAATGGTGAATAACACAAATTATTTCGGTGTGCTGGACAACTCCGGCGAAAATGCGGATAGTATTAATAATGAACGTTTAAACGTCATAAAAGATAGTGTCCCTCCTATAGCTGTAATAAAATCAACAGGTGAACGTGTTCGTCGCGTATTGAGTGATTTAAAAATCTATGATTATCTTATCAAAAACATATCGCTCGGCCAAAAAATTATTTCTCCATCTTTGGAAAGCTCAGAGAAAATAAAATCGGAACTAAATAGACTAAATATTGAATTCTTCACATTTTCTCGGAAGGAAACGCGACCTTTGAAAGTAATTTTATCGGGACTTGATCTTACAAGCGAAAAACTGGTAAAGGAAGAACTTATTTCATCTGGAATGAAGTGCATCGACGTGAAAATGATCACAAACAATGTTAACCCAAACATCCATTACAAAAACTATATTTACATTGTGTATATTCAACGCGGAACAATAAAATTAAACGAACTGAAGAAAAATCATTCCAGTTTGTTCAGAACCATAGTCCGCTGGGACTTTAAGAGACAAAAACCAGAAAAAATTACACAATGTCATAATTGTCAGCTGTATGGACATTGTCATGCTAAAAGTTCTTGTGCTAACTGCTCCGGCAGCCACAAAACAACTGAATGCAAAGAACCTGACGCGATGCGTTGCGCCAATTGCAGCGAACCACACAGATCATCTGATCCAAGTTGCATTAGTCGTAAACAATATCTGGAGATTCGTTAAAAACTCTCCTCTCATCAACGTCCAAACAACAGCAAACGCACACCACCTATATTACTCCCACAAAAACCTTTCGATTCACACTCCCTTTCACATTTCCCTCCTCTTCCCACACGTGCAACCGCTGTACCAACAGCTCAGCCAACAAACAAAATTCGACCAGCTGATCGCTCTCTACCATCAACTGCCACGCAGGTCCATGGCGGAAAAACCTCTCATCAGAATACATCAAATACATCTGTAAACAATGAGAGCAACAAATTATTCTCTTTTAAATGAAGTATTAGCTAAGCTTCAAACCTGTATAACAAAAAGTGATCAATTCAATGTAATCACATCTCTTGCTATCAAATACATTTATTCAAATAATTATGGTATATAATTCCCTGAACATTATTACTTGGAATGCAAGAAGCATATCAAATAAAATATTAGAATTCTTTAATTATATTATTGATAAAAAAGTTGATATTGCTTTGGTTACGGAAACTCACTTAAATGTAAACAAATCATTTTCTCACCCAAACTTTAATTGTTATCGTCTCGACAGGAGTAACACAACAGGAGGTGGCGTTGCTGTCGTCATACGGAAAAATATTGTACATTCGGTACACCCAGGCTTACAGCTGCGTTGTATTGAATCAATTGGCATTGAAATTAATATAAGCAGCAACTCTAAAGTGAGTATCTTTTCTGTTTATTTCCCGGGTAGAAATAGAAATATTGATAAGATGTCTCACTTTAAGAACGACTTGCAAAAAATATTTAGATATCGAGGTAATGTTATCTTTGGCGACGATTTAAATTGTCGCCATCAATTGTGGAATTGTCTCCTGGCTAATTGCTGGGGTAACGAATTGTTTAATATTAACGAAATGTACCCAAATTTTTCTTTACTATACCCTCCTGAATTTACCTATGTCCCAACATCTAAATCTAAAACTCCTTCCACTCTAGACTTCTTTATGACTAATATTTCAACGCACTGCTCTATGCCGTTCTCTTATGACAATTTGGGGTCAGATCATCTTCCTGTCAGTATCAATATGAATCTCTTAGTTGAAGTCAATCGACCTACGTTATATTATAAATATTCCGCAGCCAAAACTGCGATCAGAATAATGTCATTTCTTCGCTTGTAACTACGACCACCCAAATTGATTCAATGTGTATGCATTTTACTTCGTTATTAAACTGCGCTGCCGATTTCGCAATACCTAAGTACCCCAGGAAAGATAGTAATGTAATTCCACTTCCTAGTAATATTTTACTATTAATACGGCTGAGAAACTCAGAAAGAAGAAAATGGATACGTTATCGCTATGACTGCTTTCTTTATAGCACGGAAATGTTAAACAAAGCCATTGCTAAAGAAATTAATGAGTTCAAAAATAAGCGTTGGAATAACCTACTTTATAGCTTTGATAAATATAGTAAACCATTCTGGAAAGTTTCAAAAATTATTAAAAAAAGAGGTTTGAGTATTCCACCTCTAAGGGTTCAAAGCCAGCTTTATATTTCTCCAAGCGATAAAGCCAATCTACTTGCAGAGACTTTCTCAAAAAATCACCTGCTTACTGCCCATTTTAGTGATCCTGCCACTTCCACTGAAGTGTCTCACACCATTGACAGTCCCTCACAAGCAAATGTTGAATTATCGGATTTAAGTATACTTAATACTAATAAAGTAAGATCATTGATCAAAAACCTTAAAGCTAAAAAAAGTCCTGGCTTAGATGGTATTAACAATAAGCTTTTAAAGGCCCTTCCTCTCACAGGCTTACGGTACTTAACTGCAATTCTTAATGCATGCCTTAAACTCAGCTACTTCCCTGATTGTTGAAAAACAGCCTTGGTAATTCCGATTGGCAAGCCTGGTAAACCAAAAGACGACGTCAACAGTTATAGGCCAATAAGCCTACTAAGCAGTTTAAGTAAGCTATTAGAAAAGATTGACAATCACTTAACTGTTAATAATATACTAATAATATACCCGACTGTCAATTTGGGTTTCGGCGTTCCCACAATACATACCATCAAATCATTAGGATTAAGAAACATGTCAAACATAAAATTCAATCCAAAGAGTCCACTGAGATTAGTATTATTAGATATTGAAAAGGCCTTTGATACGGTTTGGCATGATGCTTTAATATACAAACTTATTAAATTAAACTTTCCTATGGAAACTGTTAAAATCATAAAGAGTTTTTTAGATAAAAGAAAATATATAGTAAAAGTTCAAAATGTTAAATACGCAGTACAAAATATTACATATGGATTACCTCAAGGTACTGTACTCGCCCCAACACTTTTCAACATATTTGTGTCTGACATTCCAGATCTTGGCAATGATGTGAATATTGCTATGTTTGCTGATGATACAGCAATATTATAAATGCTTCGAAAACGAAAGCAGTTTGGTTTACACGTAGACGAAAGGAATGTTTTATTCCAAACAACGTAAAACTTCGAATGGGTTCTATCGATATTGACTGGTCTGAGCACTGCAGATATCTCGGAATTATGATTGATAAGAAACTAACTTTTCAGAAACATATTTCTGTCACTGTAGATAAAATTAACAAATACATCAAAATTCTCTACCTCATTATAAATAGAAAATCGAAACTTAGTACTGACAATAAACTTATTTTGTATAAGTCTGTCTTTCAATCAATTCTACTGTACGGGGCTCCTGTTTGGTACGACTGCGCTAGAACTCACAAGCTTAAACTTCAAATATGCCAAAATAAAATCATTAAAATTATGCTTAATTTACCACGTTATTATTCAACCCGCAGACTTCACAGCCAAAGCAATATCAACTTTTTACACTCTCTTATAGAAAATTTAAACAAAGATTCTATGATAATTGTTATATTTCAAATAATGAACTTATCAAATGCATATCCTTGTCAAATTAAACGCTTAACAAGAAATATGTAAAATAGTTAAATAAAAATATTTGACTAGGGGACATTGCAATATTAGATTTTAAGAGTTCAATAAGGGTTTTTTCTTGTAGCTTTCCCTTGAATTAATATCTAAATATTTTTGTTGTATCTCGCTCACTCCACTCTTTATTAAATCATAGTTGTAAAGGACAGTTGTCCTAAACCTCTAATTATAAATATTCTTACAAATGTAAACACTATTTGTCTTGCTACATAAATAAACAAATGAATGAATGAAAATCGTATCGACAAATTGTTGTGTGGACGCCGCCGAAATTTTCGTTAAGTACATGCAAATTTGACATCCATAGAAAAGTTTTGTTAAGCATGAGCTAGTGCGATTTGATTCGCACCACGCATATACAAATGGAATTCATATACACATGCATATATGTATAATCGAACGGAAATCATAATAAAATGGAAAAAATAAATCCAGCAATGCTCTCGCATGCGCGTTATAATTGGGCCTTTAGATTTGATTGCGTGAACGCAAGAAATGACGGTTGAAAGCCATGTCGGATGGTTTTCAAAATTGTTTGATTTTCGTGCCTGTCCAATAAGAAGTACATTTCATTCCTGAAAATTTTTCTACCGGTGAGGTTGTTAGCGGTTTGTTAAAAATAGGAGTTTTTGAGAATATACAATATAGTTCACACCGTACCACATGTGGTTCAACCCGGTCGTACTGCCGCGCCGGGTGGACCAATTTGTACTAGTTTTTACAAGTGTAAACGGTCTTTATGATGGTCGTAGAGGGTCATTTGGAATGTTCAACTTTTTCGATCGTTCGTACCACATGTGGTGCAGGGTGAACCCCATATTCGCTGTCAAACCAAATTGTTTCAAACGTAGTGTGAGCACTTTGGGCAATTTCGAAATTGGGATGTCGAAATTGTGCAATTCGGGTCTAGTGGGAACATAGCATAAAACTCGTTGACTCGGTTTATCAACTCACAGTTGACCCATCTCTAGTCAGAATACAAGTGAGTTTATTCAGTCTTTTATACATAGGAACAATATTCGGTTTTAGTACATCAAATTTAGAATGGTATAAAATAATAATGGAGTTTCGAGCAAAAATTCAAATTTTGTTTAACAGTTTATAATTGTAATCTATTCTTATAGTATGTTCCCACTAAACACGAAATTGCACAATTTCGGCATCCCAATTTCGAAATTGCCCAAAGTGTGTGTACACCGAAATGCACATGTACGTGAAAGCTCGCTCAGAGAACAATATATATTAACCGGTAACCGAGTTATTGTGTGTGAGTAAAGAGTGAGTAAAGAGCGTTTTTTTTCAGATGTCCCTTACTGTTCTTTTTCAGTATCTCAACAAATCACGCCTAACATTGATTAATATTAATATGATATTAGTATGGGATCCGATCCAACATTCTGCCGTTGAAATCGTTAGGTTTCAACAAGGTAATGGAGCTAGCTTCTTAATCGGTCGAGTGAGTAACCCTTTTGTTGCGACCTCAGCTACACGAACCATTCCATCTTGTCCAATAAACGTTCGATGGATTCTGCTGAGCATCCATCCACGTTGTCGTCGTGAGTGATTACCAGGTGTTTATTGAGACGTTTGGGTGTGATGACCATTTCGACTTCTGTTGTAGTTCCGAAACATATTCGTCAGACCAACGCTCACAGTAGTGAGTTTTGTTGTTTTGTATTCTGCGCCAGTACTCGAGTAGGTTATTGTTGGAAGTTTCATCTGCAGGTTCGGGGAATGACTTGATTGGCGATGCTATGGGAAGATGCCTAGGACTGAGAGCCTCGAAATCGTTCGTTAGTGGTGTAATAGGCCTGGAGTTCATCACAGCCTTAATTTCGCATAGTACAATAGCTAACTCTTCAAATGACAATTTAGCGCTGTTCAGCGTCCGGCCACCTAGAGGCTGCCGAACTGAGAAGCTATAGAAGGAATAAAATTGAATTTAATTTGTTCAAAATTACAAAAATTTAAAATGGAGTCTACTGTAAGCAAGTACGTGGTGACTCAAATTCGGTGGGATACTACATTGTGGATTTTTGAGTCGTGCAACAAATCGCAGAGTGAAAGCAAAATAACGTAGGAAGGACCCTATAGGAACTGTGCTTGTAGATGAAATCCAATAAGTTGTTTTTACTCGTTTCTTGGCAAATTAAGGCTGTTTTTCAATAAACAAGATTCTTCTTTGACGGAGCAACTCTAGATTTTGTAACAAAAATTCAAACTGCGGGAGATCCTAACGCATCTGTTGATCGAATGTAGGTACAGCATCCGTACTCTTTAATGGATGCATCTCAGAAGCCATGGATTTGCATGTGTCGTTTTCTTGAATATAGAACATATCTGGGTACGTTCTGTATCTAAATCATCTACGAACTGGTACCAATCTTCTTCAAGCTGACTCGAAATCTTTGAATCCGAACCTATCCCTTCCATCCACAATTGTTGAAGTATTGTAAAAATTCGGCCTTAACCTGTATGGGGCTCAGCAGTCCCATGGGGTCGAATAGTGGTGATATAAGAAATAGAAATGTTCTCTTAGTAATTGCAGAATGAGTCCGAGTTGGATTGTATGAAAAGCAGTGTCTTGGCAACAATTCCAACTAACTCCCAGTGAAGGTTAAACTCGAATCAGTCAACTTCAAATCTTTTTTACTTTAATTTAGAAAAAAAAAGAAGAATAATTACTGTCATTTAGAAAGTTCAAATCCTGATGTATGGAGTATGAGCACGACTTCTGATTGTAGTGTTTTCAGCACCTCAAGATCTCAGATCAAGTTATAGTGTTCAATGCCAAAGTTTGAATTGGAGCCGTTTCCCTTTCCCAGAGTATTAGTTGATACTTTTGATCGGAAGGGTGTACCAGAACCTGACGATACATGCTTACTATATCAGCTGTCAGTTCGAATCTGTATAAGCGAAAACGACGAATAATTAGAAACAGATCGTCTTGAATCGTACGGCCAGCCATTAATATTTCATCAAAATCCGCGCGTAATTTTGTGGATGTGATGTTTGTACATAGAACTATTTGATGTGGCAAGTAGAAATTTGGTTCTTCGTGATTCGGGTTGTTGACGAATGACATATGACCAAGAGTATGGTATTCTCGTTGAAAATCCGCATAAGCAACCTTAAGTTCACGACATCTTCCTACGGTCTAAGGCCAAAAATCTACGAAAGGTTTTTCTTAAAGGGAAGTTTCACCATTAATCTTCCTTCGGGAGCTACTTCCAACGATTGTGTAAATTTAGCTTTGTACTCTTTATGCTCTTCCGTTGATTTGGGCTTAGAAAATGATACCGTTTCAAGCTCCCAGAACTTCTCCACCAATCGATCTAGTCTCTCCTCAATATGGATGGCGAAAGTGTGTGTGTGTTGTTTTCTGCTATCAGCAGCCTTGTGTCTGCCAACAGCAAATCCAAGAATGAATCCGCACCAATTACCATATCAATAGGATTGGGTCGATCATCAGGAAGTTCTATGTTTTTAGGAAGATTCCAACTATCAGTGTTGAGATCAGCACTGTTGCTTGATAACCGGTTATGGAAGGCGTTACAAGTACGTACTTACCTACCTTAAGTAGAGTGAAAAACCCATTTACCCTTTGATCTTGTAGTTATTCCCTTAGCCAATTAGAGGCTTTTAAAAATTGTAGTATATCCTTTGGATCAATGTTACTCAGATCCAAGGTGGTTGAAGTAGTACTCGCCTAGTAGTATTCTTCTTGTTTCCGCGAGTGCAGGGCATGCCCTTCCGAGATAGTGTAATATTGTTTCCTTTTCTTCATCCATTCAGCTTCTGTAGAAGCCGTTATAAGGTGCCCCAAGTCTTCTGGAATGATGGCCGGTTATCACCCCTGTTACCCTACCAATAGCTTTCCTGTATAACTTTAAGAGGTAATCCGTCCTTCCTTGATTTAGCATAGGCCCTACAAGTGTCAAGTTCCGACCATTTGCGGTTTGTATCGTTTTTCGCAATCGTCATAAATCGCGATTTTGTTATTTTCAGTGGGGGTGAGGTGTCTCCTGCTCTATTACCATTGGCATACCCGTTCCTTTCTTGCTAGTTGATCAGCTCTTTCATTGCCCGGAATGCTACGAGTAGTTTTACCATCTTGGAGTTTATTGATGGTGTGTCCAGAGCTTTTATGGCCGACTGACTGTCTGCGTGTAAAACAATAGATCACCCGTCTATTGGGCTCATTGATAGTCGGATGGCTGCCTTCTGAACAGCTGTTACTTCCGCTTGGAGCACACTGCAATAGTTCGGTAGTCGGATTACATCAGAGATCTCTGGCAAACTGGTATAAATTCCTGATCCCGTGCCTTATTCCGATTTGGACCCATCAAAATATTGTGTCTTATTTCCAAGTCCATGAATCTGTATCCTTAGGGACATTCGGATTTTGTAATATGACCTTGTGCCCTCTTCCGTAGGTTTTGTCCCATCTGTTGCGTTCTCTTAGTCTTATGGCTGTATATGTGGCCTCAAGTTTGCTGTGTGTGTTCTATGGAAGGAGATGTAGTATCATTTCTAGGGCGGTTGTGGGTGTGGTTCTAAGTACTCCTGTTATACATTTGCATGCTGATCTCTGTATACTGTTTATCTTGTTAAGATTCTGTTTCGGTTCACATTCAGTCCGCTGGTTTTTCCACGCTGGTTCGTTCAGGCTTGTGAATGCCCTGCCGAAAATGCGAGCGATGCGTCTGGGTGCATATTAGAGCAGGTAGAAATTTTATTACGAGGTTGAACGTCCGGTATGCGACCTTGACCCACGGCAGCATTGCGTTTTTTCAGAGACGGGAAACGAAGTTGCGGAATCTTAGCCTTCCCATAGATTTTTCTCCATAGTAGACAAATTAGATTGACGATGAAGATGGTGATAGCAATTTCTGTAAGTTTTGAGGGACTAAAATGTTCTTTCAAAGATTTAATATAATGTTTTTTGTTGCTCAGTTGTTTTTGAAAGCTGCATTTAGCCGTATCGCCCTTAAGATTTTTGGGTAGACATGAATCTTTCCGTAGTTTCCTGACTACTCCTTCTTCACATATGGAGGTATTGCCTACTTTCAAACAGTCATCACTTAGTCCGTAAGTCTCGTCGTAATTGATTAGTAGTCTGGTGTAACCTAATTCAATTTGTCTTTTCTCACAGTCGCTCGTGCTGGTACCAACGTAAATGTCATTGTCGCTACCTTCGGTATTGATATGACATATAACAATAACGTCCCATTAGTGAATACGGACGGGCGTCCATACTCTATGGCTTCCACTATATTTTGGTATGGATGAATATCCAATTCTTTCAATATCGTATTTTTTTCATCGGAGTCGAGTATGTTGGTATTGATTATTCCAGTTTTTCCCATTTGACAGGCCGTAATTATGTCGCTAATACCTTCCTTAATTATCAGCACCTTGTTCAATATGTCGTGTCCTAATTTCATCGTATCCGGTTTATGTACAGCATTCCTGTAATTGTCCATGATCTTATTGAATTTGTCTACTACCTTGCGCGTTTTGCTCAGTAATTGTCTGTTAATTTTGTATTGTTGATTGTTGATGTCAATTATGTCCGTTTGTACTTGTAAAAGTCTGTCGCAGTCTGTCGCATTAGGAGAGCCAGCAAGCCACTTCCAAGCCGTTCCTATCCAATTTATAAATCTAGTCTTCCTACTCCTGTTTGCAGTCAGTTCAGTTATACGATCCTTGATCTGGTCCAGGTGGTAGTCTAGTATCACTCGAAGTTCTTTGTCTGGAGTATGTTTGATTATCAGTTGTTCTGTCTTTTCGTTGAGCACGTCGTACTGCTTCAGGTCGATCACGTGAATAAGTTTGAAGTAACCGTTGGTCAAACAGGCATTTCCTTCTTTAAACGTGTTAATGGACGAGTTATTCGAAAAAAATTTGTGCAATGATTGCACATGGCTATGAAGAACTAAACTGTAATATAATTTTACAAATTTATTGATTAATAATTCAATACATATTTACAAAAGTACCACTACAACTTTAAATTCTTTTCTTATTATTATTTTTTATCATTAGCTTTTCGTTTTTTATACAATGTAGTCCCAAGATGATTCTTATTTATTCCCTAGATGTCCGCTGAGTTCTCTCCATTATACTTTCGGGGTAGTGTCTGTCGCTCGTAAGGCTCGTATGAATCCCGTTTAGTCGTAGTAATGCGTTAATTTTCGCAGCGACCTACTATTGGTACGAGCATCTTCACCACGACGAAACTTAATTCTTCAGACAACCGGCCTCTTTTTTCGTGAGAGTTGATCCCTAGACATATTGTTTGCTAATTTGTTATCTTGGGCCATGAATTATATTTGTTTCTTTTTCATTTAGTAATATATGTTTATTTTTTTTCATTTTACATTACTAATTTTTTATTATATGACTTATGTGGGGTGTATGGATTCTCTTGGCGCTTACTGTCGTTATCGTTACTAAACCATCCTTGGCAACAATTTCTTTTTTGTACAAAGGTTTATTGTTACCCTTAATTCGCTTTACCGCGACATACACAATATCACCAACATTATATTTTCTGGTAGCGGTTATTTTAACGTTAAACCTCATTGGCAACATCTTCCAATATTCTTTCTGTTATCCGTATCCTGTAATTCTCTCTCTTTGCAGCAGGCTGATATAGGTTTCAGGAATCTTAATTCCGTTAATGACCCTCGGATTTAGTCTTAATTAATTTCTCTTTAAGAAATATAATGCCGGTGATAACCAGGATGTGGTTCCTCAGATGCAGTAAGGTCGATTCCGACCTTGAAGATTAACTGATTTCGGAAAAAAATTTTTTGGAGCTTCTAAATGCGGTAATAAATCTGAACTGTCTTGCTCTGCACTACGCATTGTATCGGATTCTGTTCTATTGTCGGAAATTTCGCAAAAACCTTCTTCGGCCGAGGCCGTTCCTGTATTACACTCCATTGAACCTTTTCCCTCAGCCGCGGTGGGAGAATCAGTGTTACGTTTTCCTTTACTAGCCGTATCGGTATACCTGACAAGTGATTTACCTGGGTTTTTAGGCGGGAAAGAGCGTCAGCAACATGATTTGACTTACCCGGTGTGTAGATTATTTCATGGTTGTACTCCTCAATTCTTGCCTTCCAGCGTTTGAGCTTAGCGTTATGATTCCAATTGCTAAGGGCGGACGTCAGGGGTAGATGGTCGGTATATGTCCTGACCTTCTTAGCACCATAGAGATAATTTCTCAAATTATCCAGTGCCCAAACGATCGCGCGCATTCCTTCTCGTTTTTTGGGATCAGGAAGAATACCTTTGGTAGTAACCAAATATCCAAGAAACGCCACATTGGCATCCATGAAATGCGTCTTTTCCAGGTTCATCTTTAGTCCAGCTTGTTCCAAAATAAAAAAAAACAGCTTCGATATCCTTCATATGATCTTCTTCGGAGCCACTAAAGATGATTATATCGTCGATGTAGACGTAGCAAATCTTACCAATAAGATCTTTCAGTACATCGTCGATCATCCTTTGAAAGATCGCAGGTGCGTTTTTCAAACCGAATGGAAGTCTGAGGTATTCGTATTTCCCATTCATTGTCGAGAATTTTTCTTTCTTTCATTGGAATTTGGTGGAATCCCGATGTTAAATCCAGAGTCGCGAAGAACTTAGCATTTACCAGACTAGAAAGTGTCAATGGTCTGGGAAATGCCAAGTTCTTGTCTGGTATTGTATATATTGAGTAAGTGTCTGGTATAGTTACGGCGTTTAGCCTATTGAAGTCAATAACCAATATGTATTGCTTCTCGCCATTAGGCTTGGGTTTTTTGGATACCACTCATACAGGAATTGTATGGGCTCCTAGAGAGACGAATGATGTTTCCTGCTACAAGTTCTTTTATCTGTCGCTCTACCTCGTCCCTCATATATGTAGGATAGGGATAGCTTTTCGCGTATATGGGTTCATCTGTGTTGGTATGTATTTCGGGGCTTACATTACTTTTTATTTGTTCATTATCGACCGGGCCGAAGGGATCTTTAAAACGACCGCAAAGGAGATTAAATTTGGATTTTGTCGATTCGGAAACATTTTCGTTAGGGTTGATTTGGTTCACAGAGTCTGAAAGCTGGGTTTTCAGCTCGATCACCTTGTTTGGACTAATGATGAGTACATTTTTTTCCCTATCTATCACTGCCTTGAGGTCTTTCAGAGTGTCGTCACCAATTATACTATCGAAGGTCTGCAAACCGGGGAGTACGAAAAAAGTGATGTCCATGTCACAACCTAAGCTCAGGAAGAACTTCCCACTTATTTTAAACTGAATCTTTATTTTGCCACAGGAACTTGGGTGGGGTGGAGATGTAAAACTAGTCCTGGTTTGATGAAATTCTTTTTTGCCCCAGTGTCCACCAAGAAAGTTACCCCGTCCCGCGTAACATATTCTATGTATGGTACGCTGGAATTGAGCCGCCTGTCATAAATTTTTCTTGTGAAATTTCCTTGTCCTGGGAACTTCATGCTTCAGCACTATCATACTATCACTTCTGGCAGGAGCGTTGTGAAACATTCTTTGCTGCTTCCTGGGGTAATTATCTGATCTTGATTCCCGTTTGAATGGATTATTTGGGTGATTCGTATAATTGCCATTTCGAGTCTGTACGGAATTATCCACCTCCACTTTGATTGCGGGTTTTGGCCTAACGGCCTTGGTCGCACATAATTCCGACGATACTCGGTACTTCGCGAAGGAAACGGTCGTACGGGCGGACCGTTTCTTTGTGCAAAATTGCTACTTACTGGAGACGACACCAGGTTTGCAGCCCTAACATGAACGGAGTGGTTCCGGAAGTTGAGATTTTGCATCTCTAGACAGGCAGAGTATGCTTCCAAAAGTTTCGAAAAATCTCCACTTAAACCGCGCACGAGGACATCCAAGGCGCGATTTCTGTATGATTCTATGAGCGCACTCCCCGGAATATTCATCCGCTCTTAATTTACTTAAGATCAAGGAGAACTGATGGCGTAGCGTAAAAGTCGTCAATCGTGAGCTCCCCTGTTACAGTTGACTCAATTGATGCTCGAGGGTACGGATATCTCTTTTATCAGCATAATGAAGAGAGAGAACTCTCTTCATCTCCGACCAATTATTGTCAAATATGTTATACGATATTAAGGCAGAGTCCGCTTTTCCTCTTACCTTCTGGCGGATGTGTTGAAGAATAGCGCGATAAATTGGTTTGATGCGGACTATTTCATAATCCTTTAAGTTTCCACGCTATGAATCCAGGAAGCATAATGAACTGGATTCCCGTGGAAAACTTGTAACTCCTTTACATAATCAGGGAGTTTGGAAATATCTATTAAGTCCTGTTCGCTAGTGGGCCCGAGTAACGTACCACCTACCAAAAAGAATTGTGAAATTGCAAGATGGCACTTTTGCATTAACAGAATGCGAGGAATCGAAAAACACTGAAAAGTGCTAATCCAACAAAATCGGCTACCTCCGAATTGAAATATGAGAAGTGCTAGGCTAATCAATTTTATGATATAAAACCGACCGAATGTCACCAAATGGGGGATTATTTTGTTGGATTGAAAGAGTGTGCGGCACTCTGGAAATAAAATTTAATAAATTTTGCTGTTAAGATACAAAGACGTGTACTGGCTTTTTGGAAAATATTCCAAGCTAGGTATTGACCACAAATTGCTTATATACAAGCAAGTGCTAAAACCCGCCTGGACGTATGGTATACAACTATGGGGTTGTACCAAAGAAAGTAATAGAAACATACTACAAACATTTCAAAATAAAGTGCTAAGGGCCATCGTCAACGCACCCTGGTATATACGAAACAGCGACATCCACAGAGGTCTTGGAATTCTATCAATCCATGATGAAATTACGAATTTTGCTCGTAAGCATAAGCGTCGTCTGGAAGAGCACATAAACCCTGCTGTCCTTCCAATTCTCGACGAAAGCAACGCTTTCCGCCGTCTGCAAATGACCAAACCCCTTGACCTAGCACGGTGAATTCAACCGCGCTTAGCTGCGGTGATAGCAAGAACTCTCAACGGAGAATTTCTTGCCAAATGCGCCTAAACCAAGAAAGTAAAACTGCTGGATAAGTGTAAGACTTAGTTGTAGTGGAAATATATTTTATTTGAAGAGAGGTGTTTTTACTGGGTAAAAATCCCTTTCGCTATGTGGGAACGGTTCCCATAGTGTCTTTTGAAGATTTTCACCTACTCTCGCAAAAAAAAATTTTGCTGTGGTATAAATAATTTTGTTTCATTTATTTCCAACAAATAATTTAAGTCCCGCTTAATACTTCTGCATTTTGAGGAATAGGAGTATCGAGCTGATTTGTTTGTTCTAGGATAAGTTCAAGTTCTAAAACCTGAACGACTTCCCTTGGATTGGCTTGCTCCATCCGACCTAAGCGACCCTCTACTGCTTTAATCCGGTCAATGACGCTATTGACCGCTCCCGTTAATTTTGTCACCATATCCTTCAAATCGTCCATTTTTATAGTGAAGGTGTGTATATCGCGGCAAAATGTATATATATTTTATTTGTTCTTTGTACATATTTCTATTTTGTAGGTTTTGGTACTCATTTCTTTCTAATGAGTATTCTCTTAAAACTATCTTACAGTAGTATATAGATGGACCCGCTTCTTATTGATACCGTATTCTTTTTTTACTTTTCTGTTCAAGTCGGTGCTCACTTCAGTTGTAATTATTCAGTATCACATTTGTTTTTGTTTTTGTTTTTGTTTTTGTTTTTGTTTTTGTTTTTGTTTTTGTTTTTGTTTTTGTTTTTGTTTTTGTTTTTGTTTTTGTTTTTGTTTTTGTTTTTGTTTTTGTTTTTGTTTTTGTTTTTGTTTTTGTTTTTGTTTTTGTTTTTGTTTTTGTTTTTGTTTTTGTTTTTGTTTTTGTTTTTGTTTTTGTTTTTGTTTTTGTTTTTGTTTTTGTTTTTGTTTTTGTTTTTGTTTTTGTTTTTGTTTTTGTTTTTGTTTTTGTTTTTGTTTTTGTTTTTGTTTTTGTTTTTGTTTTTGTTTTTGTTTTTGTTTTTGTTTTTGTTTTTGTTTTTGTTTTTGTTTTTGTTTTTGTTTTTGTTTTTGTTTTTGTTTTTGTTTTTGTTTTTGTTTTTGTTTTTGTTTTTGTTTTTGTTTTTGTTTTTGTTTTTGTTTTTGTTTTTGTTTTTGTTTTTGTTTTTGTTTTTGTTTTTGTTTTTGTTTTGGTTTTGTTTTTGTTTTTGTTTTTGTTTTTGTTTTTGTTTTTGTTTTTGTTTTTGTTTTTGTTTTTGTTCTTGTTTTTATTTTTGGTTTTGTTTTTACCAATTAGCTACCATAGCATATGGTTTGCTCACGAATCATTAGACAATTTGAACAGCTGTGTGAATTGTCGTTGCAAAAAACGCATGATTTTGTAGAGGAAAAAAGTAACGTTTGTGGATTTTGGTTCAAAGTGTTTGGGCTTGTTTTATTAGTTATTCAGCATCTCTGCGCAAGTTTCTCACGTTGGTAGTTTGTTGTAATCTAGTTGTTCATCCCATCTGATGCGAGTTATGGAACCAACTTTAGTTAGAGCAAGATTTGAGCCAACTAAAAATTGCAGAAATATTTTCCAAGAATATCAAACAGTAATCTGAAATGCCTTTACTATCCCTAGCACTTGATCAGATAAATATGCTATCAAATGGTTGAATTTCTTAATGGTCGAAAGAGGCGTGTTATCAACTAAATTCTTGAAGACAGTGATGAAATGTTTATATTCCGAATATTTGTCGCTAAATCTAGGCAGTTTGGGTAAATCAACGCAGTTTGGGTAATTGGTTTGATACAGGAGGACTGAATCAGGAATTGTTTAAAGTGCTGCCTCTTCTATTATTACCCAGTAGAGTTCGAATTTTGGCTTTTGTTGAAACATATACATTATTCTTCTATTTCGCTTCGTCCCAAATCTTCTGGAAAAAGCACTTCAATTATAGTTTGATACGTCAACCCTTGTTTAAAGTACGATTCTAATAAACCTAACCGGCACTCAAGCTCAGTCGGGGAAAGAGATTTTTCTTCGACCAAATGGAAAGAACGCGATATTTTCAAGTCCTACAGACGACAGCGTTACGAACGCGTGAAAGTCAGAAGCGACAGCTGCTTCGATGACGAGTGAAAAAGACAGCCAAACAAATTGGGCTAAGGCTTAGAATCTTCAGGAATGTAGAAAACTAAAGACTATTTTGATGAGCAGGGGAATCCCGTCTGATTCAGCTTGTAGATGAGTCCCTCTATCCAGACTGTATCCAAGGCATTGCTACCAGGTACACCAGGATCTTGCTTACATTACTCAAGAGCGATATAGGCCGGTACCCACTACACTAGAAGTGTTCCTTTTTTTTTGGTATTGCAACAATTTTAACTACTTTGTTGAAGATGACGTCAAGTGCAGATGGATTCTCATGTGCATTGACGTAGGTGTTGACTTCTGTGACAAAATCTGGATCATCAGGCGGTGATGGTTGGAAGTCCCCTTCGAAGTAGTATGAAAACGCTTCTGCTTTCTCCGCTGGTGTGTTTGCATTTCATTCGCTTGTCAGTGTTTGTGGCAGCTTCTGCCTTTAACCGATGATCTGGTGGATTTGTCGGAGCGTGTCGGGTCCTTCTGTATTCTGCCTCAGCTTGTTCTCTAGCTGTATATTGTTGTGCGTTTGTACCGCATTCCGAAACACGACAATCACTCACTGAGTACTGCTTGGTAGTCGCTATCTCGTGTATTCAACTCCCTGTGTTGTATTCGCTCGAGTCTCTTCCTCAGCCTTTGTCTGTAGTGATAAAGATTCTGAATGTGGACTGGTAAGTGACTATACCTGTCTCTGCTTGTAGGCTCTGTAGTAGGCTTGGGCAGCGAAATCACGACCAGGTGGTACTTGTCCGCGTTTTCCTCTAGCCACTTGACGATAGCTTTCTGTGGATCTGATTCGGTGTCCAGCCACATAGGGTGTCTTGTATTGAAGTCACCACCCATGAGCCCATAAGTATGTCTTGATAAAAGCGCATTAAGCACTACAAGATCACGGCATATGCCTTGATGATATTTTTTCATAATGATAGTTGATACCAAATTGCTAAGGCTTAGTTAATCGTAATTGTGTTGCAAAGTGAGATTATTTTGACGTAAGTGTATGTACATATCAGAATTTTATTTCCTTAGGTGATTTTTATTATGTACCGAATACGGGTTATATCTTTGGTTGCATGTATTAAAACAACAACAATCAGAATCGTGCACTCGATTGGGATTACATTTTAAAATTCCTATAGCTAGCTTCTTTATTCCTCACAAGAAGGCAAGTTCATTAGTGCAAACTGTCATTCCTGACTGCAAACAAATGTAATGTACAGGTATATGAAATAATGTTGTGTGAGGTGAATTCGGTTAAATAATTTTAGAGATCTTATAAAGTAATATTTCACTCACTAGATATGGCATTTTGTGAATTAACTCCACATACAAATTTCAACAAAATTTATTTCCGTGGTTGCACACCTTGAGGCTTAGTAACGGTCAATGGCTCAAGGGAAATTATTCTTTATGAGAAGACCCGAAGCTGCGATGTAACCATCCCTTCTCTCCCTCCTACTACTTTCCACCTCTAACTCGCCTCCCCGGTGGGCTGGATAAAGGTGTCATACGGCTCGTGCCGAGGATCAGCTTGGCTGGGGGCACACTTGAAAAAATAACTCAGTCGCGAGCGGAGTATCTGGGAGACCTGCCAAACTCCCAGATTAATCCTGACATAGCTGTGTGGATCATAGGCCTGACCTTCCCTTTCTCCGCTACTCGTGGGATTCAACATGAACAAAAAGTCTAATAAAAAAGACGGGTGCGCTCTCACCGGTTGGAACATCCTCTTCCAGGAAAACTTCGGCTCCTGAAGTGCTGACGGATAAGGCGGTTCAAACCGTCTTAAAGATTGTCAAAAGCCGCGTGGAGCCTCAAAATCCAAAAACCACACAGTAACTCCCACTGAGAGTTCCTACACGGAACCTCCTCCTCCTCGAAGGCCCAAGGACATTTATATAAAACATACAAGGAGAGGCGCTCTGCATCCCAGGTTCTGAAATGCTTTAAAGGCATTCTCCCGGAGAAGCTAAATGATGACAACAACAAACGATCTTTAGCTTGGGCAACAAAAGTAGTGAAAAGCCATTCACAGGCGCACAATGTCCAAGCGCGCCAGGTCACTGCATGCGTCACCTTCGGAGCCCAAAAGGCAAAAACCGAGTGGTGGAACATCTAACATTGCCAGTAGGCTCAACAGGCCGTATAGTACAGTGTTGAAAGGCGATATCACTTACGCCGTATTAGAGAGAAGTGGCGCTGACTGCGCTATTTCTCCATTAAATTGGAAGAGGGTGGAGTCGGCGATTAACGATATCCATCTGAACCTGGTGCTGGAAAAGGGAGGCCTTGTACCTGTAGTAAGCGACGGAGGATGGCATAAAGTTTGTGACTTTCACATGCCAAAAAACGGCTGACCTCTTCAAAACAGCCGTAAGCTGACTGGGAGAGGTGTAAAAGGGTGCGCGGCTCGAAATCGTAACGAGGGATCAAATCCCCAGTAGACCAAGGATCCGTACTTACCTTCCGCGTAGCCCCTCGGATCCCGATATTATTCTGAAATTTATCCAACTTTAGGAGGAATTGAAGGGAGAAACCAGGGCCGCAGTGATTGTTGTAAACAAAGAGTCACTGGACCCTCTCGCAAATCTAAGGGGGTCATCCACTATGGCTTTGGGACGATTACCCTAGATAAAAGGATGGCTCTCCATCGAAACTGCGAAAGCGGAACAGACTCCCTCCACCTCGGCTGCTCTATCTGTCCGTAATACACTGACGGCGGAAGCCGAGGAGGAGAAATACCGTCCTGCTACAAGCGAGCCTCTACTCTCTACTCTACGCTCTATCGAGGGGCAAACCATCGACACCAACTTGGTACCGATGGAGGTGGAGGAGGAGGGTTCTGACATGCATGCACTAGCCGCCATCCAAGGTAGCCTTGGTCATGATACTGATTCTATCGTCCTTTCTGACCTCGAGCTAACCAGCACCCCGCCCAATAGCCAGAAGGACTCTCTTCTTGAGTCTGACACCGACGATGAGGCCAAGATAGTGTCTGGAAAAGAGACGGACACGTTACCCGACAGCTATGCTCTGGGTAACACAGATTAATCTCCACCACTCCATCGCGGCCTCCACCGCTCTTCTTTTCCAAACCAAAACTATCGGAGAGGATATCGCCCTGGCCCAGGAACCCTGGGTAATAATATATAATACGGGTGGCGCTACAGCCCGTAGAGGGCCAGGGCCTAGCTTCTCAGCAACCACTCGTGTTGTGCGTGCTATTGTTCTATCAGGAGTGGAAGGGACCTACAGTTTTATGCCGACTCCGAACGGCCAAGTTTGAGAAGCTTCTTCTAGACAGTTATACTCTTTGAGCATTGTCAGTGACTAGAAAGAGGTGGGGCCGTGAAAAGTATTTCTTGTCGTACCAGGAATCGAACCTAGACAGGTAGGTCCAAGTGCGTAGGAGTCGAAGCACATACCCACAACGCCACGGGCTACCACAGGAACCCTGGGTGTTGAACGATATAATTCGTGGACTCAGGACTCAACACTTCAACCTCTTCTATGTAAGGAATGAAGGTAAGCTCGGAGCCTGCATTCTTACAAAGAGCTCATATTCTCTCTAACTTTAGCGATCGCGACTCAGTCACCGTATGCTTGGAGGTAGGCAAAACCAAACTATGGTTAGTCTCGACATACATGGCTCATCACCCTGTGGAATTTCCATCCGAGACACTGAGAAGGACGATTACTGAGGCCGAAAGAACCCAAACCGCACTTGTCTTGCCCATCACACAATATGGGGAAACACGGACATCAACCAACGAGTACCTTTTTGATTACCTTATAAGTAGCCAAATGGATTTGTGTAACCAAGGTAATGTACCCACCTTCGTAACTGGGAATAGACAAGAAGTCCTAGACATAGCACTCGTGTCTGACCATATAGCGGAGAGAATCAGCAACTGGAGGGTATCATCTGATCACTCATTCTCTGATCACCGCTATATATTTTTAAGCATAACGAGTTCCCCCGCATCTTAAAGATTCTCTTTATGAATCCTAAAAAAAACATCTGGGACAGATATAGAGAGATTGTTGCTACAGCACTGCCAACATCTCCATCTCAAGCAATCCCACTGACCTTGACCGCTCAGTTGAAAACCTGACAAAAACTCTTACAATGCAATGGCTATGTCATGTCCCATCAGTAGGCAAAGAGGCAAATCTAAACCACCCAGGTGGAATCAAGAAATATGTCATTTGCGCATCCTGTGATGCCAAAGACTGGGTATCTTATAAGAAATATTTCAGTACTTTTAAAAATGAACTGAGAAAGGCCCAACGAATCTCTTGGAGACTTTTTTGTGGTAAGATAGAAGAAGTCTCCGAAGCCTACAGGCTCAGGAAAGCTCTAGCATCATCCCCAAAATCACCTAGCTTCCTCCAAAAACCTGATGGGACCTGGACATCATCCAGTGAGGAAGCCCTTAGTCGCCTTTTTGATACGCACTTCCAGGGCAACATCTCAACTAGAGCCAATAAAGAAGACGTATCTCCTCCAAAAACCCCTTGTAACCTCATAAATATTAGTCACACAACTGTCTTACGGGCACTGACAAGTTTTAAACCCTTTAAGTCAGCAAAAGTAGTAGTATTTATCCCCAAAGCGGCAAAATACTCCCATGCCAAACCGAAGGACATCAGACCTATCAGTCTCTCCTCATTTCTCCTGAAAACCTTGGAGAAACTAATAGACCAATATATTAGACAAACTATTCCAGTATACAGACTCTCATTTGCACAAAATGCCTACAATAAGGGTAAGTTTGTAGAGACATCCCTCCACTCACTGATAGGCACCATTGAAAAAAAAACGAATATTCTACTCTACAGCCGAAGATACAAAATCCCTCAGACTGCCACTTCTGTATGGAGTCTCAGTTTGGTGGACAGCACTAAGCAAAGCTATCAACTCCAAGGCACTCAATCGAGTACAGACTGACCTGCATGTGCATCAGCGGAGCACAGAAAAGTATTCTCCTCCACCTTCCACCAATTGAATTATTCGGAAAACACAAGCACAGCCATGAGACTCAAAGCACTCCGACTGTGGTCCGAACTCTACATCGGCCACTCAACCATTCTTAAGGAATTCAACTTCCTTCCTAGCGACACTGACCGCCTAATAACCCAGGTTTCGAGAAGAAATTCTCTATCAGCATTCCCTCCAGATCGGACTGGATGTCTGATAGGCAGAAGTTGGATGATCCTCCGCGTATTTTCACAGACGGATTGAGGACTAACGAAGGGGTGTGTACGGGTGTCTATTCCAAAGATCTCACTTTGCTATGTCTTTGAAGCTCCCTGATCACTGTAGCGTCTTTTCAGGCAGAAACCATCGCAATTAAAGAGGCGTTGTCATGGCTCAAAAACAACGTGATATCAAAAAGTGATGGACAGTCAGGCCGCTATAAAATTCATGTTTAACTCAACAAAAACATCCTTTAATTGCAGGCTGTCTCTTAACGAGATGGCTGAGCATTTTCACATTGACCTCATGTGGGTGCCGGGACAATGTGTGACAAACCAAGCAACCGCAAAGCCGATGAACTCGCCAGGTGTGGTGCAACCTCCTCCCTATCAATAGCAGGGGTACCACCTTCCTTGTCGATCGCTACAGCCTACCGACTTTTGAAGATTCATACAGTAAAAACCACCAATGACAAATGGCTAGAAGGCACCACCTGCCTTAAAACAAAATAAATCTGGCCATCACTTATAATAAATGTTCACTCAGTTCACTACTTAGGCTCAGCTCATTGAAAATTCTCATATGAGTCATAACCGGGCACTGTGCAATTGGCACTCATGCTCTCAGGATGGGTGCCCAATATAATGAATTCTGCAGAAGTTGCATGGATGAAGAGGAGCTAGAAAACACACATCACATACTCTGCTCGTTCAGCGCTCTGGCTAGTCGTAGGTTCCTACACCTAGGGGCCTACTGTTTCAATAATCTCAATGAGCTAAACAGCGTCATAGGCCAGCTAACTCGCTTCACTGCAAGCACCAATAATGGGCCTACTTTGGCCTAAGTAGCAGTCAGCCACTACAACCTAACCTAACCTATTTCTGTTTTGACAGAAGTAGATATGCAACTACTACCCCATATGTTTCGTATGGATTGTTTAATTAAGCCGAGGATATAATCCTGGATTAGTGGGCATAATAAAAAAACGTCTAATGTTGCAATAATCAATCTCTATCTTGTATCACGACCCAACACGTACATATCGTGTACAATAAATCCAATTAAATACTTGAATGCTATTTTTGCTATTCAATTATGACAAAGGTTTACATCTTTTTTTTTTTTTTTTCAACAATTATTTCTCCTTGTCGTTTATAATTTATTATACCATCAGTTTGGTTGTTACTATAGACGCACATTTGTATAACATAGTATAGATTACAGCAGGGTACTTTTCCGGGAAGATGCAGTACTTATCATTCCCTTCCACTCCGCCCTTGTTCCGAATTCCTTTAAATAGAGGTAACTTGCTTGATATATATGAGTGTGAAATCACTAGAGGTCCTTTGTCTGAAGTTTGTCAATTAATGATGATGATCCCTGGCGATGTCGCAGTGTATGTATTGATAATTTATCCATCGCATTTATTTTTACAACACTTAGTATTTTTACAACCCCGACGCGGTACTATTAAGCCGAAAGTATATTTAGAATTAGTTTTAAGTCTTGTCACGGTCGTTAGAGAATTTTTAATTTAAAATGTGATATATTTCTCCTCAAAGGAATTATATAACTGAAACGAAATTAGTCAAAGTGAAAGACAACTAACTCGTTCGATAATCAGAATACAAGTGATTATATATACAACTCTTTCATACTTTAACATAGGAACAATATTCGATTTTAGTATATCAAATTTAGAATGGTATAAAATAATTATGGGATGTGACCCAAAAATTCAAATTTTGTTTAACAGCCTAAAATTGTAGGCTATTCTCAATTGAAACAAATTGAATATGTGAGCACATTCATTAATATTAGTATGATATTACTTAAGCCTGACAACATGTTTCATTATGTGAACGCAAACGACATCGGTCTGCCACTGATACACAGAATACGAGGTAATTTGTATGTTAATTGTTCTGTCAAAATCGTGCGACGTCACACAAATACTATTTTTTGCGGATTCTCGGTTGTGAACTCGTACCAGGCAGATGTGTTTTTTTGTGCTCCGCGAAATTTTTCCTTTTTCCAATTTATTTTACTATTGAAAATTTAAAAAAAAAACAATTTGTTCGTGGATATGAAATCCTCATCTCCTCGTTCGCATAACGTGCATCCGCATAGACAAGCAATTAACAAAATTATTCTCCCCACGGAAATGTTAAACGAAGAGGAAAAAGGAAGTAGCGAAAAGTCATCCGAAAAGCGGTTCTACAAGGACGACGCCATTCCACGCACACAAAAACAGAGCAACACAGAGAGCGAGATGAACATAGACGCCAACGTAAACTCAAGAAAAAAGAAGGAGACAGACCACAGTTCCTTCCAGAATCTTCAAAATAGCGTGCATGTGGGCACTAACAACATAAACGCAGGTTAGGCAACGGGAAAAACACGACTGATAAACTTATCAGGTTATTAGAGAATGAAAAATAGCGGATCTTTACGCAACGTAGCGACGCGCAAAAGGCGCAACTCAAGTGCAGCGTCAGCGGCAAGGAAAACAGACCTAGACACCTCGTCAAATAGATTCGCGATTTTGTCACAAGATGAAGACGAAGACAAAGCAACAAACAACCCGGACGGCAATACTAGCTCCAGTAATAAGGAGCTCATCAACATGAGCAGAACTAAAAAAAAACAACAACAGTGGCAACAGACGCAACACCAACAAAGCGACATCAGCAAAGCATGGAAGCATTCAAAGTGCGGGGCATCAAGTGCTTCTCATTCACACCCAGGGAATTGAAACAATTCAAAATTGTTTTGAAGGGAATTCCAAGCACTTTATCACCAATGGAGGTCCAGGAAGGGCTGTTAAGATTGGATCCATCCCTGAAGCCATCGGTAAAGCGGTTCGAGACCCGGTGGTCAAGGGAAAACGAGTCGCCTTTAAATTCATTTCTTTGCGCCATGGAGGATATGGAGAGCTTACTAAGAGTCAAAAAAGTAATATTTCTTCTTAGAGACGGGATAAATTGGGAGTCTGTTAAGAACTCGGGAGTGAAACAATGCTTCCGCTGCCAGCGATTTGGGGACCTCTCAACCTACTGTACTGCATCGCCTAGATGAGTCAAATGCCTCAACAGTCACGAGCCCGGCAAGTGCACCATTTCATCAAAATCTGAAACCTCAGAAGTTCACTGTGTTAATTGCGGGACTACGATCACCCGGCAAGTTACAAAGGTTAAAGGTTGCCCAAAATTGGTCGAATTAGATATAAAAAAAAGAAAACCTGTTGAATGCAACCAAACAAGTCAGGATCGCAATGCAAAGTGTGGTAATCAATACGGTAAATCGGGTATCCCAAAATTCTCTCTCCTTCGCCGTCACGGTCAGAGGTCATAAGATCCCCCAAAATGCGCTCTCCTTCGCCGACACGGTGAGATGTCATAAGACTCTCCAAGCTGCCCCATCCCAGCCTGCCAGCCAATTACCAGGAAATGACATCTCGAACCTGCTGAATATTCACATTCTAATGACAAGCGCCTGGAAATCGACATGTTCCTAAAAGAAACCACACCTACAGCCATGCTAGTGCATAAAACACTTACTACGAAAATGAGTAAGAGGAGTAACATACATTGACTTCTTCACCATTTCCCCTAATCTTCCTTTCAATAACAATATTGCATATCTCCCCTCTGATCTTGTCTCTGACCATTTCTCACTGTGCATGTGCAATTACAACACGATTCAACCCTTCCGTGCATAAGTCATCCAACCACCAGTTTCGAACACACCAATTGGACTAATTTCAACAGAACCTTAAACAATAATCTTAACGATCTAAATATCGCTACCAATAGAAACCTTTCAAATGCTTAAATATACTCTTTTATAATCACTCTTATGTTAGCAGTTGAAGTGAGTGCAAGTGTTTTTTCCCATCGTGTGTTCTTAGAGAGTACACAAGCGAATTCGTAGTGACTCTGGTGAAGGCGATAATCGCCCTCCCAGCAAACAGTCTTTTTTAAGTGCAAATATTAAATATTCAACAATGGTGAATAACACAAATTATTTCGGTGTGCTGGACAACTCCGGCGAAAATGCGGATAGTATTAATAATGAACGTTTAAACGTCATAAAAGATAGTGTCCCTCCTATAGCTGTAATAAAATCAACAGGTGAACGTGTTCGTCGCGTATTGAGTGATTTAAAAATCTATAATTATCTTATCAAAAACATATCGCTCGGCCAAAAAATTATTTCTCCATCTTTGGAAAGCTCAGAGAAAATAAAATCGGAACTAAACAGACTAAATATTGAATTCTCCACATTTTCTCGGAAGGAAACGCGACCTTTGAAAGTAATTTTATTGGGACTTGATCTTACAAGCGAAAAACTGGTAAAGGAAGAACTTATTTCATCTGGAATAAAGTGCATCGACGTGAAAATGATCACAAACAATGTTAACCCAAACATCCATTACAAAAACTATATTTACATTGTGTGTATTCAACGCGGAACAATAAAATTAAACGAACTGAAGAAAAATCATTCCAGTTTGTTCAGAACCATAGTCCGCTGGGACTTTAAGAGACAAAAACCAGAAAAAATTACACAATGTCATAATTGTCAGCTGTATGGACACGGCTCCATGCATTGTCATGCTAAAAGTTCTTGTGCTAACTGCTCCGGCAGCCACAAAACAACTGAATGCAAAGAACCTGACGCGATGCGTTGCGCCAATTGCAGCTAACCACACAGATCATCTGATCCAAGTTGCATTAGTCGTAAACAATATCTGGAGATTCGTTAAAAACTCTCCTCTCATCAACGTCCAAACAACAGCAAACGCACACCACCTATATTAATCCCACAAAAACCTTTCGATTCACACTCCCTTTCACATTTCCCTCCTCTTCCCACACGTGCAACCACTGTACCAACAGCTCAGCCAACAAACAAAATTCGACCAGCTGATCGCTCTCTACCATCAACTGCCACGCAGGTCCATGGCAGGAAAACCCCTCATCAGAATACATCAAACACATCTGTAAACAATGAGAGAGAGAAATAAATTCTCTTTTAAATGAAGTATTAGCTAAGCTTCAAACCTGTATAACAAAAAGTGATCAATTCAATGTAATCACATCTCTTGCTATCAAATACATTTATTCAAATAATTATGGTATATAACTCCCTGAACATTGTTACTTGGAATGCAAGAAGCATATCAAATAAAATATTAGAATTCTTTAATTATATTATTGATAAAAAAGTTGATATTGCTTTGATTACGGAAACTCACTTAAATGTAAACAAACCCTTTTCTCACCCAAACTTTAATTGTTATCGTCTCGACAGGAGTAACACAACGGGAGGTGGCGTTTGCTGTCGTCATACGGAAAATAATTGTACATTCGGTGCACCCAGGCTTACAACTGCGTTGTATTGAATCAATTGTCATAGAAATTAATATAGGCAGCAACTCTAAAGTGAGTATCTTTTCTGTTTATTTCCCGGGTGGAAATAGAAAAATTGATAAGATGTATCACTTTAAGAACGACTTGCAAAAAAATATTTAGATATCGAGGTAAAGTTATCTTTGGCGGAGATTTAAATTGCCGCCATCAATTGTGGAATTGTCTCCGGGCTAATTGCTGGGGTAACGAATTGTATAATATTAACGAAATGCACCCAAATTTTACTTTACTATACCCTCCTGAATTTACCTACGTCCCAACATCTAAATCTGAAAGTCCTTCCACTCTAGACTTCTTTATGACTAATATTTCAACGCACTGCTCTATGCCGTTCACTTATGACAGTTTGGGGTCAGATCATCTTCCTGTCAGTATGAATATAAATCTCTTAGTTGAAGTCAATCGACCTACGTTATATTATAAATATTCCGCAGCCAATTGGAACCATTTTGCTTCAGTTATCAATACCAACTGCAATCAGAATAATGTCATTTCTTCGCTTGTAACTACGACTACCCAAATTGATTCAATGTGTATGCATTTTACTTCGTTAAGAAACTGCGCTGCCGATTTCGCAATACCTAAGTACCCTAGGAATGATAGTAATGCAATTCCGCTTCCTAGTAATATTTTACTATTAATACGGCTGAGAAACTCAAAAAGAAGAAAATGGATACGTTATCGCTATGACTGCTTTCTTTATAGCATGAAAATGTTAAACAAAGCCATTGCTAAAGAAATTAATGAGTTCAAAAACAAGCGTTGGAATAACCTACTTTATAGCTTTGATAAATATAGTAAACCATTCTGGAAAGTTTCAAAAATTATTAAAAAAAGAGGTTTGAGTATTCCACCTCTAAGGGTTCAAAGCCAGCTTTATATTTCTCCAAGCGATAAAGCCAATCTACTTGCAGAGACTTTCTCAAAAAATCATCTGCTTACTGCCCAGTTTAGTGATCCTGCCACTTCCACTGAAGTGTCTCACACAATTGACAGTCTCTCACAAGCAAATGTTGAATTATCGGATTTAAGTATTACTAATAAAGTAAGATGGCCCGTAGCGTTGTGGGTATGTGCGTCGACTCCTACGCACTTGGACCTACCTGTCTAGGTTCGATTCCTGGTACGACAATAAAATACTTTTCCCGGCCCCACCTCTTTCGAGTCACTGACATTGCTCAAAGAGTATAACTGTCTAGAAAAATCTTCCCAAACTTTGGCCGTTCGGAGTCGGCATAAAACTGTAGGTCCCTTCCACTCGTGATAGAACAATAGCACGCACAACACGAGTGGTTGCGGAGAAGCTTGGCCCTGGCCCTCTATGGGCTGTAGCGCCACCCATATTATTATTATTATATTAATAAAGTAAGATCATTGATCGGAAACCTTAAAGCTAAAAAAAGTCCTGGCTTAGATGGTATTAACAATAATCTCTTAAAGGTCCTTCCTCTCACAGGCTTACGGTACTTAACTGCAATTCTTAATGCATGCCTTAAACTCAGCTACTTCCCTGATTGTTGAAAAACAGCTTTGGTAATTCCAATTGGCAAGCCTGGTAAACCAAAAGACGACGTCAACAGTTATAGGCCAATAAGCTTACTAAGCAGTTTAAGTAAGCTATTAGAAAAGATAATAAAAGAAAAGATTTACAATCACTTAACTGTTAATAATATACTCCCCGACTATCAATTTGGGTTTCGGCGTTCCCACAATACATACCATCAAATCATTAGGATTAAGAAACATGTCAAACATAAATTTCAATCCAAAGAGTCCACTGGATTAGTATTATTAGATATTGAAAAAGCCTTTGATACGGTTTGGCATGATGCTTTAATATACAAACTTATTAAATTAATCTTTCCTATGGAAACTGTTAAAATCATAAAGAGTTTTTTAGATAAAAGAAAATGTGTAGTAAAAGTACAAAATATTACATATGGAGTACCTCAAGGTACTGTACTCGCCCCAACACTTTTCAACATATTTGTGTCTGACATTCCAGATCTTGGCAATGATGTGAATATTGCTATGTTTGCTGATGATACAGCAATATTTGCGTCTGGTACATACTATACGGACGTCTATAATGTGCTGCAAATGGCACTTTCCAAATTAGAAAAATTCCTTTACAAATGGAAATTAAAGTAAATGCTTCTAAGACGAAAGCAGTTTGGTTTACACGTAGACGAAAAGAATGTTTTATGCCAAGCAACGTAAAACTTCAAATGGGTTCTATCGATATTGACTGGTCTGAGCACTGCAGATATCTCGGAATTATGATTGATAAGAAACTAACTTTTCAGAAACATATTCAACCCGCAGACTTCACAGCCAAAGCAATATCAACTTTTTACACTCTCTTATAGAAAATTTAACACAAAGATTCTATGAAAATTGTTATATTTCGAATAATGAACTTATCAAATGCATATCATTGTAAAATCAAACGATTAACAAGAAATATGTCAAATAGTTAAATAAACATATTCGACTAGGGGACATTGCAATATTAGATTTTAAGAGTTAAATAAGGGTTTTTTCTTGTAGCTTTCCCTTGAATTAATATCTAAATATTTTTGTTGTATCTCACTCACTCCAATCTTTATTAAAATCATAGTTGTAAAGGACAGTTGTCCTAATCCTCTAATTATAAATATTCTTACAAATGTAAACACTATATTTGTTATGCTACATAAATAAACAGAATGAAACAAAATTAATGAAAATGACTCTTTTATAAAATCATTCACCGACATACTACACAACTGCATTTTTAACCACAGTAAACAACTAAATATCCGACCAAATTGTTCGAGAGTCTCAGACCAAACCATCCGAATACTTAAGATAAGGAAATCATGGAAACAAAGACTCAAAAGACTCTTCCACCAACTTGGTGATCGGACAAGTCAGGACTATATTAAGCTATTATAGCGTATAAAATGTCTGAGCAAAATAATCAAGGATGAGGTATGCATGGAAATAAATGAGCAGTTTAGAAAATATCTCAGCAGCCTAAAACCGTCTTGAAACGTTTTCAAAACAATAAACCGAATTATAGGCAGGAAAAAAATAGGCTCAAAATCAGACAACAAGTAGGAGGCCCGCCTCACATTTCCGACCCAAAAGGTCGAAGCATTCAACAGATACTACTCAGATTTATACTCTCTAAGAACCCCTACATTCGACTTGGAACATTCTCAAGAAGTACTAACCTCCAATAGCTTCTTTTCCGCTTGGCATCAAAACATACTAATAATCAATTTATCCTCCAACTACAAATCGAATAAAGTGAGTAATGAGCACTTTGTCTCCATTGACTCAGTTGAGTCACTCATCTGCTCCCTAAATAACAAAAAATCAGCAGGACCAGACAACATTCCAAACTTCATCATTAGAAAATCAAAATCAGTAATAGCTATATTCTTAGCTCCCCTACTAAGCAACTGCATTAATAATAGCTATTTCCCAGACACTCATCCGCCACTTAATATCTTACGGTTTTCTAAAATGGTTCTCCATAACACCTAATGTGGCCCTAGAGCTGCAGAAATTTGAACGTAAGGTGTTAAGAAACTGCACGTCCAAAAGAAGAAGACCATCAGGAAAATGGTATAGTAATAAAGCTCTCTATCATGAGTCCTTTGCTTTACTACCTCATTAGCATGTCTAGAAAAAGAATCTCAGCCCTCCAATTTCACTCCAATTCAATCATCCAGAACATATTTGAAGATAACGTCGTTTGGCCAATTGACGATCGTTATTACGCTTCCCCGATCAGCATCCTCGCTGAGGGATCCAATGCTTGCTTCCTGATACAGGAAAATGACAATCAGTTTAATTTCCCCGTATTACAAAAAACAATCCCCATCCACATACAGAGGCTAAGCCGCTCAACTCTCCCAGACCCTCAAACAAGTCCTAACTAAATAATGGTTGTGAATACTACAAGAAAAAGAATGTATAACTTAAATGCAATAATTATGTACATAAATGTTTTTGAATTTACTGTTAAGCTTGTACCTGACTATATAATCACTTAGAATATGGAACTCAGTACCTGAATATCAACCTAGTTTCAAATTAAAAAAATAACGAAATGTAAAATGTACTAAATCAAGAAAAAAATGAAATCCCCATCTTCTCGTTCGCATAACGTGGATCCAGATAGACAAGCAATAAACAAAATTATTCTCCCCACGGATATGTTAAACGAAGAGGAAGAAATTAAGTAGCGAAATGTGGTTCTACAAGGACGACGCCATTCCACACACACAAAAGCAAAGCAATACAGAGAGCGAGATGGACATGACGCCAACGTAAGCTCAAGAAAAAAGAAGGAGACAGACCGCAGTTCCTTCCAGAACCTTCAAAATGGCGTGCACGTGGGCACTCTCTGCAACAACAACATAAACGCTGGTAAGGCAACGGGAAAAAAAAGCTACTGATAACCTAATCAGGTTATTTGAGAATGATAGCGGATCTTTCCGCAACGCGCAAAAGGCGCAACTCAAGTGCAGCGTTAACGGCAAAGAAAAACAAACAGATTCGCGATTTTGTCACAGGATGTTCGATAACTTAACTACAAAAGAGAAAAATAAAACACAAGTACACAAAACCGAAATTGAACACGAAATACTGATTTGTTGCTTTATTGTATTTTCCTCGATTTTACTGTGTGAACTGTCTTGTACTACGTTCTGATACTGCTGCTCGGCTGCGCTATCTGTATGTGAGTTAAATTCGTAACCCGAATAACAAACAACACAACTGTCGAGTCTCTTTATTGACTGATTATTCTTCCATTTCTTAATCTAACTTATGACCTACGTTTACAATACGTGTACTCGCCAACATGATATCGACTCATCAACTTATTGCAATTAGATACCTGATGTCAACGAACAAACCTCGATGTAATCACCAATTTGTGGCTTTTCTGTTTTTTAAGATTTTAAAGATACTACACCAATTATGCTAAGTATGCATATTAACATTAAACTTATGTTCGAACCGTACATAACATTCTTATGATATTTCAATTCTTTAATTTCTTCCAAATTTTTTTCATTTACCATTATTATCTTGTTGAAATCGATGGGTTTTAAAAACTTTTCATTATTTTTAGTTGAAGGGTAAACATATTTATCCGGTACATATTTTTTTTGTTGGAAAATCTATTTTGTTTTATTGTCAATGTACAGTTATTGTAGTTAATTAAATAATTCCCATCTAATGTAATATTTCTTTGATCGCAATTTTGCCACAATGTCTCATTGTACATATTTTTAAGCATTATGGACTTATCATATATCTTAAATGACATGAACTGGTAATAACACAACTTTTACTTTTCTTCTTCTTCATTAATTCTAAAGAACTCGAGTTAGGAATAGATTTAATAACTTGTAATTCTGTAGTTATATAGTGAATTGGAATCTTAATAGCGAGTACTAAAAAATTATCATTATATTCCATAACTCCTGCCTGTAAATTTGATTAGAGGAAAATCTATATTGTATGTTTCTAATTCGTCTAATGTCAGCATACTTGGATGAATTATGTCATTCTTAGCTGCCATTATATTGTCAAGAATTCTATTGATTTCATTGTATTTGTTTCATTGACTATATCTACTTGCCTTATCCTAATTTTTGTGTATCCATTCTCTTCAGGTGTGGGATGAACCTGTAGTAACCCTTGTACTGAGGTTATCATCATTAGGATTATTATTACCTGCAAATTTAGGTTTTCTTTTAATATTCACCAAATGTACGTTTTTTAATGGGAATTTTCTATAATATGGTTGGTCCTTATGCTTTACTCTTTTATAGTTTTTTATATAACCTTCAGCTCTATTTTCTATATAATTTTTCCTATTATTATATTACTTACTGTTTGAACTGTCAGTTATTCTGTTTGCTTGCCTTGGGGTCATTTCGGTTATTGAATGATATCTGTCATTGTAATTACCAATAGCTTTTTGAATCTTTTCTTCAACTGTAGTATCGTCTTCAATTGTCTGAATCTTTTCTATTAACGTCAGCATTTTCAGTATGACTGTTCGGTTTGGTCCAATGTACTTCGATACCTTTATCATTTAAGAACTTAATTAGTCGTTCAGATTTAAACTCATTGTCCATGATAATTTTAGTTGGCTTATCAAAAGTTGCTAAATATCCTTCTAATATAGCGGTCTTTTAAACCCAATTCCAATCATTGATTAAATATGCAACAGCAAATTTGGTAAGTTTATCAATAATAGTAATGAAAGTTTGTGTATAGTAGTAAAAAATGTATACATGAACAATATCGCTCTTAGCCTTTGGCGTGTCTGTAACACTCATAATTGGTAATAAATTTTGTCTTTAAGAGCTCGATAAGTCTCATTTATTCCACTATGCAATGATTCAATAGTATGATATAGTGAGATTTGCTTATGACACTAGTCTTCTGTTTACATTTCTTGTGCCCTTTTAGTAGTTTTCAAAAATTTAATTTTTGTATCATTTGAAAATAACTGTATTATCAACTGTTGAATTTTATTATAATCTTTATCTTCAACATAAGAATAAATTCTATTTTTCACTGGTTTCACGTACTTAAGAAGTAATTCTTTTATTTCTTTTTCTTCATTTTGTGGGTTAATTTCTAATATTCTTCTGCCATGAAGTACCTCTACTTCTTAACTTGGACTATAAGTCAATATAAATTGACATCTGTATTTATTTATGATTTCTTCTTTTATGAAAATATGATCTTGGAGCTGTTCCTCTGTTGAATGGATGGTCAGATAGGTCCATATTAGATTCACTACTGTTTTCATCATTTATTAGAGGACTATTAATTTGTCTACTTAAGAAATCTGCAACTTTTCCCTTCAGATAATCAATATTAAAGTTATATTCCTGTAACTTCAAAATCCAACTCTGATTTCTCTGAGAAAATTCCTTGCCTTTATATTTAGAATGTAAATACTTCATTGGAGCATGGGCTGTCACTATTTTAAATTTTCTACCATATAAATATGGCCTAAAATAGGTAACTGAATAAACTATAGCCAGGAACTATTTATCGGTAACACTGTAGCTTTTTTCGTGTTTATTCAATGTGCTAGAGACATAGCGCTGGATGACCATCTTGTGAAAGAACTGCTCCAATAGCATAATTAAATAAATTCTTTCTAATAATTGGGGAATTTCAGAATTGGTGGAGATGCTATTAATAAATTCAGCTTTTCAAATGCTTCAATATATTGAGGATCTTTGTTATTAATTTTACAATCCTTCTTCAAATAATTAATAAGTGGATATCCTTGATGTGGATGGTGGCCCGTGGCGTTGTGGGTATATTTTTAATTGTTTTTCAGTTTTTGGTAATTCTATTCTCTTGTCTTCAATTTTAGAAGGATTTGGTTTAATTCCTTCTTTTGTTTGTATGTGTCCTAGCAATTTTGTATCTTTTTGCATTAAACTGCATTTATCGGCTTGTATTTTTAAATTATGAGTGGATAGAATTTTGAAATTTTTTTCTGAAGACTTAAGGTGTTCGCTAAGTGTTGTTGAATAAACAAGTACATCATCGAGATATACGACACATATAACATTAATGCAATCCCTCAAAATGTCGTTAATTAAACGCTGAAATGTTGCGGGAGCATTTTTAAAGCCAAATGGCATTCTCAAATATTCACAGAGACCATCCGGTGTGACGAACGCTGTTTTTTTCTATATCTTTTTCTGCTACTAAGATTTGATGGTCACCTTTCGCCAAATCAATTGCAGAAAAATACTGAGCTTTTCCCAACTTGTCTAATATGCTGTCCATATTAGCAAGTGGTTGCTTGTCATCAATCGTAATATGATTGAGTCTTCTGTAATCGACTACTTTCCGGAATTTATCTACACGAGAATTATCCGACTTTTTCGGTATGACAATAATGGGAGAACTTATCTACTTTTACTTTTTCTTATTATGCCCTGACTTTCCATGACTCTCATTTGTTTTCTTACTTCAGCCTCATGCTGAGGTGGATACCTATACAAACTAGAACTTTGTCTAGATTGCTGGGAATGATTATTATTTCTTGAATTATAACTATTTTGATTTTTGTGTTGTCTTGACTGATTTCTTACTTGACTAGAATTATAGTATGCATTATTGTTGTCAGTATTTTTATAATCAGGATTGTGTTTTTAATCTGTTCGTTGAGTTTGACCCGAATTATTACTCGAATTTCTATATAAATTGTTACCGTTATTGTTTTTTGTTCGTTATTAAAACTTTTAAAGTAATTAATCGAATTTTTGAAATACTTAATATTAAATTGGTCTTGCCCAATATATTTTTGTTAATAATCGACCTAATTTCAGCTAACGTGAATTTTTGAATTATTTCCGATAGCAATGAACCGTCTGTTATCCCTTTAATTTTTATTATCAACACACAACCTAAGCATTTCACTATACACAGCACATGAATTTTTTCACATTTTCACTTAATTGTAGCACTGAACTTACTTTTAGTTGTTGAGTTGTTGATCTGCTCCACTATCATGCTCTGCGTTTTTGTTGACTGATAATGTAGCCGGAGATGCTAATTTGTTGCTTCCCGGTTGTTCGGTGGGTTGATAAAGATGAAATTTTTTGCTGGTCCGATGATTTTTTCATTGTAGATTACTGCAAAAACGTCTGCTGCTTGGTTTGGTGGATATTCCCTTATTAATTTATCCATGGAGATGAAGAACGATGGGAGAGTTCCATTTGTTCCATCAAATGTCGGTGCGGACTTTAAGTCTTGTTGGATTCTCCTCCTCAATGACGGTGGTTCCATCTGCCTGTTCATTAGCTCTGTTAGTATCGCTAAACATTGCTCGTTTATGGTTGGTTGTGTCATCCTGTTCGAATCGAATATTTTATATCTTTTCTGTTTTTGATCCAGATTAACTTTCGTCTTTTTTTTTTTTTTAAGGTTTCTTATGTTTTCCTCTTTGGATATAGTGAATAATGTTTTTTAATTGGAACGTAGCGGCAACAAATACTTTTTCAAAATTCTTTCAAGGTTTCTTAGGTTTTCCTTTTTAGATGAAGTAAATGATTTCGTTTGTATTGTTTTGCTTTCCTTCGTCTCCGTCGACTGCGCCTGTTAAATTCGTAACCCGAATAACAAACAACACAACTATCTGTCAAGTCTCTTTATTGACTGATTATTCATTCATTTCTTAATCTAACTTATGACCTACGTTTACAATACGTTGAATTGGATACCTGATGTCAACGAACGAACCTCAAGGTAATCACCAAGCAAGTGGTTTGGCTGTACTTGCACTGTAGTGTGCAATGCTAAGTTCGTTGACTAGTTTCGAGTCAGCATTTCCGCATTTCAGCATTCCATTTTTCAAATTGCTCACTAGCTCTAGGTGGATTGCACGTGTCAGCATGCACACAAAGACGGCGACATATCCCTTCTCGATTATCTTGGATTCGCCCGCCCTGGCCTTGATTTGGATCGGACCGGCGTAATGGACGCCGCTGTACCGAAGCCGCTCTCGCCGGCTGGACTCGTTCTCTCGGCAGACTCCCCATCAGTTGCTCCGCTACCTTCTGTTTCTGACGAAAACAGACCTTGCACCTGGAAATGATGGTCCTTAGTTGGCGCCTTATTGTTGGAATCCAGAAACTCTGCCGAATGTATTGTGTGCAAGTTAACACGCCACGCAACATGAGACATTAAGGCAGAAAATGCCTAAGCAGCATCGAGATCAATGACACCAACTAACCAACTGACCGATGATATTCACGTCGTATCAATTACAATAACATAAGCATTCCTCATATTTTAAGCTTTGTATCAGAGTTCACCATTGTCTAGTTTCAGTTTATTTAGCTTCGATTGTACTTTTCTAAGCATTCGAATTAGTATAAATAGAAATGTAAAGTAGGCTAAGGGATTCCAGTTGTATGTTAGAACTCGAACGATAATGTTTGAGCAATAAAGTTTTTAAAAACCTCAAAATTTGAGGGAAGAATTTAATTCGCGCACAACGTGGGGCACACAAGTGTAAAGTGAATTAAAACAAATACCAAGTGTGCAGAATAAAGTATCCTACATAAAGAAGAAAATAAACCCAACAGCAACAGACATCCTGAATAACAAAGGAAAGGAAGACACCAGCAAACGAGTACCCTGCATAAAGGAGAAAAGGAAACCAACCCAAACCAACAAACATCATGAATAATAAAGGAGAAGAAGACAACAATCAAGTCTAAAGTAAGAAAATAATAGTAAAATATTCAAGTGAATTTAAAGTGTTTTAATGAAATAAAAAAGGGGGTATAAACATATTAAGTGAAATAAGAAAACAATCGTGATTCAAGTAATCATTTCAGACTGGAAGAATTAGTTAATTCATTAAGAGTTTAGAAATTTCAAACGAGGACTTAATAGCTCGCAGTCAACACAGCCTCTCTAAGAAGTGAAATAGATCACTTAAAATCCCAATTGAGCATAGTGACAGGATTTAATTCAGTGACAGAATACAGACAACAAACTATGGACGAAAGTATAGGATGTAATGAGTCACTAGACGTGATCAAATCATTACCAGAATTTTCCGGAAATTCTAATTCATCCGTTAGCTGGCGAGAAGCCGCTAACAATTCAATCAGCCTCTACATTAAAGGCAATCGCAAGAATTTTGCAGCATTAACCATATTACGTAATAAGGTTGCTGACGATGCTAACAATACTTTAAAAAATCATGGAAATGTCTAAATTTCAATGCAATTATTGCACGTTTAGATTTCTCATATTTCGACAAGAGACCCGCTCATGTAATTGAGCAAGAGATCAGTGTTTTACGACAGGGAAATCTGTCAGTAGTTGACTATTATAATTTAGTCAATAAAAAATTGACACTTTTAATTAACAAAACAATAATGATGCAAGGTACAGACACTTCACTAACCAAAGAGCTCAACAATGCTAATAGACGAAATGCTCTTCGCATTTTTCTTACAGGACTCAATGGTCCATTATCCAATATAATATTTTCATTATCGCCAGAAGACTTGCCAAGCGCGTTGGCAAAGGCTCAAGAATTGGAATCAAACAACTTAAGGGCAAATTTTGCTTTGCAATTTGGTCGAAACCAAAATACGGCAAGCAATAACAATAATAGTGGATATAGAAATAATTTGAGGTTTCCGCAAAGGAATCCTATCAATCAATATCATAACAATAATAATAATAATGACAGGAATTACTTTCCTAAGCCAGAACCGATGGATGTAGAAAGATCCAGACAATCTTTTAATAATCAACAATTAAGACCAAACTATAATTACCGACAAGGTAATACATTTAATAACAACGCACAGTATAACCAACGGAAATATAATCAGCCACCTGAAAAAAGGCAGCATGAGAGTGGACAGTTCAGTAATTCAAAGCCTCAAGTAAAAAATCAAAGAATTAACAATATAAATGAGGATTCTTTTTTAGAAAATCGCCCAGACTACCCTACATATTCAGAGAGGACTTCCGAAATGGGAGAAGAATAAAAGTACTAATTGACACCGGTGCTGCAAGTTGTTACTGTAAGCCATTTAAATAGGAAGGAACTACCCATTAAGAAAAGGGTAAAACCGATAAGTGGTTATACGATTCTAACTCATTACTATGAAGCAACAATTTTTAACAAACGTACTAGGTTTTATGAAATAGCAAATCTTGAAGCAGATTTATTAATAGTTTTTAACGTAATAAGCAAGGCAGAAGTAATATTAGATTTTAAGAAAGGAATTCTAACTAACGGAGGTAAAAGTGAGATGTTTACTTCAAAAAATCATTCTGAATCAGTAAGGGATGAACAACTTTGTCAGGTACACAATCTAGTACAACATTCTTGTGAGACAGTAATCGAAGAAATTGTTGACAAGAAAAAAATATAATAATAATGAAGATAAAATAGAGAAAATGAAAGAAGAAATAAAAAAGGGAATTGAAACAATCCATGCAAATATAAATACGTAATCGTTATTTACAACAGACGTAGAAGCAACGATACGTACTACCGTTGAAACTCCTATATGGAGTACAAATATCCGTATCCATTGTCTGTAGATTCATTTGTAAACAATAAAATTCATAAAATGCTGAATGAAGGAATAATTCAACCCAGCAAAAGTGCATACAATATGGGTCGTTCCGAAAAAAAGGAATTAATGAAGATGGAACACCAAAACTGAGAATGGTGATCGACTATAAAAAACTAAATTAACAACCAGTGTCAGATAAATATCCGATACCAGATATGAATGCCATATTATCTAATTTAGGAAAGTCAAAATACTATCGATTTAGAACCAAGATTCCACCAAATAAAGATGAACAAATCAGATGTAGAAAAAACATCTTTTGCAGTAAATAATAGAAAGTATGAATTCCTAAGAATGCTTTTCGGATTGAAAAATGCACCAAGCATTCGGAAAAATTTGTCACGTATATATCAATGATAATTGTCTTCTCGGAAAGTTTAGAAGATCATAGAATAAACTTAAAACAAGTAATAGAAACATTGAAAATGGCTAATATGAAGATTTCTCTTGAAAAATCAAAATTTTATGAGACAGAGGTAGAATTTTTAGGTTATATTGTTGGATACAACATTATATAAACAGACCCAAAGAAAATTGAGACAATAGTTAATTTTCCAATACCGAATACACTAAGACAGCTTAGAAGTTTCTTAGGCATGACCGGTTATTACAGGAAATTTGTAAGAAATTATGCTTCAGTAGTAAAACCATTAACCAAATATTTGTCAGGAGAAAATGGAAGAGTTTCACAACATGTATTAAAAAAAAATAGTAAGATTAGATCAAGAAGGTATTTCAGCTTGTGAAAAACTAAAGAAATTATTAGTTACTGAAGTAATTCTACTTCGTTCAACCAGACCTTAATAAAAAGTTTATATTAACCACAGATGCTTCTAATAATGCTATAGGCGGTGTTCTTACCCAAGAAAGTAGGCCTATAATTTGTATATCAAAAACACTCAACTCAACAGAACAAAATTACGCTACAAACGAGAAAGAGCTTTACGCAATCGTTTGGGCTTTAAAAACTTTGAGAAATTACCTTTATGGATTTTCAGACTATTTTTTTTTTCTATACGGATCACCAACCTTTAACATTCGCGGTTTCAACCCGCAATCCCAATACAAAAATGAAAAGATGGCATGCGTTTATTGAAGAATATTCTCCTAGAATAATATACAAGCCAGGTAAGAGAAACACAGTCGCAGACGCACTTTCTAGACAAAACTTAAATAATTTGTCAGACGAATCTTCAATCACTGACACACAACACTCCGCTGAAAGCAGTGATAATATAGAAATTGAAAATGATTATAGAACATACACATACAAGAGCACACAGAAATCACAGGGAAAACCTGAAACAAATTTACAAATCATATTTCTTGCCCGAAATGAATCAGCAATTCAAAGAATATGTTAGAAACTGTGAAATTTGTAATAGAAACAAGCATGATAGACATCCGCAAAAGATACCAATTGGAGTGGCTCCACTTCCTAAGAAAGAGGGGGAGCAGGTGCGTCTTGACATATTTTTCGCACAGAAATTGAGATTTCTAACATGCATTGATGCGTATTCAAAATTTTTAGAAGACATAACAAAAAAGGGATACTAAAGTGTATTTTCCAAACAAAATAATTTACGAAAAAATCGTAGGAGGTAGAAATAAACTTTCTGCAAAATATAACAAACAAAAGGTAAAGGAAGATCTAGGAAATAAAGTTCGGATCTATCAGAGAAATAGAATAGTACATAAGGACAATATTAAGACTTAACATTTTATATTGCAGGGAAAATGAACGGGATAATTATTTTGACATTAATGGGGATAGTAGCCGCAGAAGTAGTCGACTACACTCGGGAAAATTACGTACTTATTGAACATGGCGATACAGCAATCTATGAGGATTACGGTGACCTTTTTCATAGCACAAACATAACTTATCTTAGTAACTTAATAGAAGAAGCACAGAACAATTTTAATACAGGATACATAATTTCCGACCATGACAACGACAGTAATGATAACAATGATTCAGAGGTTAAGTTAATTAAATTACTAATAGGACAATTACAAGTACCAAAACGTAGCCAAGAACTGACAGACAGTAATAACAAACAATTCACTACGAATTCGGAAATCTATAATGCAATCAATAAATTAACTAATTCATTCAAAATCTTGGAAATGAATTCGCATGTAAGATTAACAAAATAAAAAAATAAGTTAATAATTGTGGAATTGCAAAATACAATTCAAACAATAACTTTGGCAAAAATCGGTACTTTAAACCCTACATGAACACGAAAGTTTAACTTTGACAGATTTATTAATAGATGTTTCAAAATTTAAAATAATACAAAATGAATTATATTGAAGGTTTTTGTCGTATTTTCCTTCAAGTTGCTTATTTATATTTTAACCAATTTTGTATACTCTTAAACATGTTAATATTTTGTTCAGAAGTAAGATATCATATATACCAAATCTCTGTAATCGATACTGTGCGATAACTAAAACCAATGTAAACATTTTATTACGAAATAAATATCTATCTAATACAAAATGAAGATTTAATTGTTACACATATAAGACACCCCATCATTAAGAAAAATTGTAAACTATTTGAAACCAGGGCGATAAGCCAGGGCCATAAGCCATGACGATGAGAACCAAAAAGGACAATACTTAAAATTAAAAGAAAAAAAATAAAGAAATAGAAATAATTAAAGATGGAGCGATATTTATTCATTCATTCATTTGTTTATTTATGTAGCAAGACAAATAGTGTTTACATTTGTAAGAATATTTATAATTAGAGGTTTAGGACAACTGTCCTTTACAACTATGATTTTAATAAAGATTGGAGTGAGTTAGATACAACAAAAATATTTAGATATTAATTCAAGGGAAAGCTACAAGAAAAAACCCTTATTTAACTCTTAAAATCTAATATTGCAATGTCCCCTAGTCAAATATGTTTATTTAACTATTTGACATATTTCTTGTTAATCGTTTGATTTTACAATGATATGCATTTGATAAGTTCGTTATTAGAAATATAACAATTTTCATAGAATCTTTGTGTTAAATTTTCTATAAGAGAGTGTAAAAAGTTGATATTGCTTTGGCTGTGAAGTCTGCGGGTTGAATAATAACGTGGTAAATTAAGCATAATTTTAATTTATTTTGGCATATTTGAAGTTTAAGTTTGTGAGTTCTAGCGCTGTCGTACCAAACAGGAGCCCCGTACAGTAGAAAGATTGAAAGACAGACTTATACAAAATAAGTTTATTGTCAGTACTAAGTGATGTTGATGTATTTGTTAATTTTATCTACAGTGACAGAAATATGTTTCTGAAATGTTAGTTTCTTATCAATCATAATTCCGAGATATCTGCAGTGCTCAGACCAGTCAATATCGATAGAACCCATTTGAAGTTTTACGTTGTTTGGCATAAAACATTCTTTTCGTCTACGTGTAAACCAAACTGCTTTCGTCTTAGAAGCATTTACTTTAATTTCCATTTGTAAAGGAATTTTTCTAATTTGGAAAGTGCCATTTGCAGCACATTATAGACGTCCGTATAGTATGTACCAGACGCAAATATTGCTGTATCATCAGCAAACATAGCAATATTCACATCATTGCCAAGATCTGGAATGTCAGACACAAATATGTTGAAAAGTGTTGGGGCGAGTACAGTACCTTGAGGTAATCCATATGTAATATTTTGTACTTTTACTACACATTTTCTTTTATCTAAAAAACTCTTTATGATTTTAACAGTTTCCATAGGAAAGATTAATTTAATAAGTTTGTATATTAAAGCATCATGCCAAACCGTATCAAAGGCTTTTTCAATATCTAATAATACTAATCCAGTGGACTCTTTGGATTGAAATTTATGTTTGACATGTTTCTTAATCCTAATGATTTGATGGTATGTATTGTGGGAACGCCGAAACCCAAATTGATAGTCGGGGAGTATATTATTAACAGTTAAGTGATTGTAAATCTTTTCTTTTATTATCTTTTCTAATAGCTTACTTAAACTGCTTAGTAAGCTTATTGGCCTATAACTGTTGACGTCGTCTTTTGGTTTACCAGGCTTGCCAATTGGAATTACCAAAGCTGTTTTTCAACAATCAGGGAAGTAGCTGAGTTTAAGGCATGCATTAAGAATTGCAGTTAAGTACCGTAAGCCTGTGAGAGGAAGGACCTTTAAGAGCTTATTGTTAATACCATCTAAGCCAGGACTTTTTTTAGCTTTAAGGTTTTCGATCAATGATCTTACTTTATTAATATAATAATAATAATATGGGTGGCGCTACAGCCCATAGAGGGCCAGGGCCAAGCTTCTCCGCAACCACTCGTGTTGTGCGTGCTATTGTTCTATCACGAGTGGAAGGGACCTACAGTTTTATGCCGACTCCGAACGGCCAGAGTTTGGGAAGATTTTTCTAGACAGTTATACTCTTTGAGCAATGTCAGTGACTCGAAAGAGGTGGGGCCGGGAAAAGTATTTTATTGTCGTACCAGGAATCGAACCTAGACAGGTAGGTCCAAGTGCGTAGGAGTCGACGCACATACCCACAACGCTACGGGCCATCTTACTTTATTAGTAATACTTAAATCCGATAATTCAACATTTGCTTGTGAGAGACTGTCAATTGTGTGAGACACTTCAGTGGAAGTGGCAGGATCACTAAACTGGGCAGTAAGCAGATGATTTTTTGAGAAAGTCTCTGCAAGTAGATTGGCTTTATCGCTTGGAGAAATATAAAGCTGGCTTTGAACCCTTAGAGGTGGAATACTCAAACCTCTTTTTTTAATAATTTTTGAAACTTTCCAGAATGGTTTACTATATTTATCAAAGCTATAAAGTAGGTTATTCCAACGCTTGTTTTTGAACTCATTAATTTCTTTAGCAATGGCTTTGTTTAACATTTTCATGCTATAAAGAAAGCAGTCATAGCGATAACGTATCCATTTTCTTCTTTTTGAGTTTCTCAGCCGTATTAATAGTAAAATATTACTAGGAAGCGGAATTGCATTACTATCATTCCTAGGGTACTTAGGTATTGCGAAATCGGCAGCGCAGTTTCTTAACGAAGTAAAATGCATACACATTGAATCAATTTGGGTAGTCGTAGTTACAAGCGAAGAAATGACATTATTCTGATTGCAGTTGGTATTGATAAATGAAGCAAAATGGTTCCAATTGGCTGCGGAATATTTATAATATAACGTAGGTCGATTGACTTCAACTAAGAGATTTATATTGATACTGACAGAAGATGATCTGACCCCAAATTGTCATAAGTGAACGGCACAGAGCAGTGCGTTAAAATATTAGTCATAAAGAAGCCTAGAGTGGAAAGACTTTTAGATTTAGATGTTGGGACATAGGTAAATTCAGGAGGGTATAGTGAAGAAAAATTTGGGTGCATTTTGTTAATATTATACAATTCGTTACGCCAGCAATTAGCCAGGAGACAATTCCACAATTGATGGCGACAATTTAAATCTCCGCCAAAGATAACTTTACCTCGATATCTAAATATTTTTTGCAAGTCGTTCTTAAAGTGAGACATCTTATCAATTTTTCTATTTCCACCCGGGAAATAAACAGAAAAGATACTCACTTTACAGTTGCTGCCTATATTAATTTCTATGCCAATTGATTCAATACAACGCAGTTGTAAGCCTGGGTGTACCGAATGTACAATATTTTTCCGTATGACGACAGCAACGCCACCTCCTGTTGTGTTACTCCTGTCGAGACGATAACAATTAAAGTTTGGGTGAGAAAATGATTTGTTTACATTTAAGTGAGTTTCCGTAACCAAAGCAATATCAACTTTTTTATCAATAATATAATTAAAGAATTCTAATATTTTATTTGATATGCTTCTTGCATTCCAAGTAATAATGTTCAGGGAGTTATATACCATAATTATTTGAATAAATATATTTGATAGCAAGAGATGTGATTACATTGAATTGATCACTTTTTGTTATACAGGTTTGAAGCTTAGCTAATACTTAATTTAAAAGAGAATTTATTTCTTCGAAAGAGAATAATTTGTTGCTCTCATTGTTTTCAGATGTGTTTGATGTATTCTGATGAGAGGTTTTTCCGCCATGGACCTGCGTGGCAGTTGATGGTAGAGAGCGATCAGCTGGTCGAATTTTGTTTGTTGGCTGAGCTGTTGGTACAGCGGTTGCACGTGTGGGAAGAGGAGGGAAATGTGAAAGGGAGTGTGAATCGAAAGGTTTTTGTGGGATTAATATAGGTGGTGTGCGTTTGCTGTTGTTTGGACGTTGATGAGAGGAGAGTTTTTAACGAATCTCCAGATATTGTTTACGACTAATGCAACTTGGATCAGATGATCTGTGTGGTTCGCTGCAATTGGCGCAACGCATCGCGTCAGGTTCTTTGCATTCAGTTGTTTTGTGGCTGCCGGAGCAGTTAGCACAAGAACTTTTAGCATGACAATGCATGGAGCCGTGTCCATACAGCTGACAATTATGACATTGTGTAATTTTTCCTGGTTTTTGTCTTTTAAAGTCCCAGCGGTCCCGGATGAAATAAGTTCTTGCTTTACCAGTTTTTCGCTTGTAAGATCAAGTCCCGATAAAATTACTTTCAAAGGTCGCGTTTCCTTCCGAGAAAATGTGAAGAATTCAATATTTAGTCTGTTTAGTTCCGATTTTATTTTCTCTGAGCTTTCCAAAGATGGAGAAATAATTTTTTGGCCGAGCGATATGTTTTTGATAAGATAATTATCGATTTTTAAATCACTCAATACGCGACGAACACGTTCACCTGTTGATTTTATTACAACTATAGGAGGGACACTATCTTTTATGACGTTTAAACGTTAATTATTAATACTATCCGCATTTTCGCCGGAGTTGTCCAGTATACCGAAATAATTTGCGTTATTCACCATTGTTGAATATTTAATATTTGCACTTAAAAAAGACTGTTTGCTGGGAGGGCGATTATCGCCTTCACCAGAGTCACTACGAATTCGCTTGTTGGAAATTTTACTCTCTAAGAACACACGATGGGAAAAAAACACTTGCACTCACTTCAACTGCTAGCACAAGAATGAGATTGATATTAATTTCCGCCAATTTGATGGACACCCCGTGGAAGGATTTTACTTAGTCACATTCGATAACAAAACAATGATTGTCAACACAACATACGAGAATCCAACAGCAGTTATTTGGAACTATTTGAAGACCAGTCAACTAAGATTCCAAAACATTAATCTAATTCATTCAATGAAAAAATAAATTACAAATCATCCGATATCATTTACAACAACATTCATGTTCATATTTCTAATTATCTGCATTATCCATACAAAATAAATGTTTCAGATCGAAAAGTTAGCACACAAAGAATTCGATGACAGAGTTTTCAACGAATTGAACGAAAAAATAAAAAACATATATAAACAGTTCGAAGAAACGGGACGTTTCGCTTAAGAAAAAGGAGAGTTAACACGCCACGCAACATGAGACATTAAGGCAGAAAATGCCTAAGCAGCATCGAGATCAATGACACCAACTAACCAAACTAACCGATGATATTCACGTCGTATCAATTACAATAACATATTTTGTATCAGATTTCACCATTGTCTAGTTTCAGTTTATTTAGCTCGATTGTACTTTTCTAATCATTCGAATTAGTATAAATAGAAATGTAAAGTAGGCTAAGGGCTTCCAGTTGTATGTTAGAACTCGAACGATAACGTTTGAGCAATAAAGTTTTTAAAAACCTCAAAAAAACCTCAGCAGAAGCTCGGTCAATCTGCTTTTGGCTGGTAAGATCACTGGATGGATGGTTCCATGTGTTAGCGATGTTTCTCGTAGGCGTCCACCTGCTCTGAGTGTCCCATTCGAGTCGATGAATGGATTGAGCAATACAATGCTGCTCGTGCTCTCTATTTCTCGTGCAACTTTCAGTTGTTGTAGCTCTCGTTGATACGTTTCTAGGTGTGTGATTCTCGCCCAGTACATAAGTGCTTCCTCACGCACGCAAGACTTCAAGCTGCTAGTTTCTCGCGCTTCCCGCTTCCCGCTTCCCTCTACAGTTATTGATGAATCGGAATGTAAATGCGGCCGTGTTTATTATACCTTTCAACGATGACTTGCGCTCTAGCAAACAGATGTTGTTTATAATTAAGCCCTCTGCCTGCGAGGATCTCATGGCTGCGTATGCTCGAGCGGATGCTTCCGCGAATCCATGAAATTCTAACTCGGCGCTGCTCTCACTGATTATCCACCGTGGAACTATTACCGCTCTCAGTTGGAGTAGTTGATGATAGAAGGTCTTCCACGCCGGCATGATGGCTACAGGAATATCTTCGTTCCATTGAACCCCGGAACGCCACAGGTCCCGTATAAAGATCTTCGCGGTGATGATTACAGGAGCTAGGCATCCGTTCGGATCGTACAGCTTTGCTATTGCGCTGATTACTGCTCTTGTGCTTAATTGTTGCTCATGTGTTTCCAGCTGCAACTTGAACATAATGTTGTCGTTAGCTGAATCCCAGACTAGGCCCAGTATAGCTGTCTCGTGCTCCTTCGAGAATGAAAGCTCCGTGTCACTGTTCTTTTTGGTGCGTAAGCTCCTTCGCACCGCCTGACTAGAGGACATAAATTTATCAAGCTCTAATCCGCTATTCTGGAGTGACGACACTATTTCTTCGCACAGTGTTAATGCACTCTGCTCGTTATCAGCTCCGGTTAACAGTCGTCGACGTAGGAGTTGCTTTTTATGGCTTCATATGCTCTTGGCTATCGCTCCTCATTGTCTGTGTGCTGCACATTTATCCATAGCCCTTACTGCGTTGTATCTGCTGAAAGCCGTACCGTATGTCACCACAGTTAGCCAGTATGCCCTTAAGTCCTCGTCCGGGCTTTCTATCCAGAATATCCTCTGCAGATTCAGATGGTTTGGGTTTATGCACACTTGACGGTACATTATTTCCACATCTGCCGTTATCGCCACTTTGAATCCTCTGAAGCGTGTAATTATTGCCGATAGGTCGTCTTGCAATTTCGCTCCCGGATACTGCACATCATTGGGAGATAGGCCACTGTCGCTCTTACACGAAGCGTCGAACACCACCCGCAACTTCTTGGTGATGCAATGGTGCGGTATGTGATAGACCAGATCGTTTGTTTTGGGCTCGATTGCGGCAGGAGACATGTGCTTCAGCCTCAGGTATTCGCACTCAGTCTACATACTTTCGCCTCAGATCATGGTTCCCACTAAACTTCTTCTCGAGTTGGCAAAATCCTTTTAAAGCTGCCGCTCTGGAACTTCCTAAGCTTTGTGCACGCTCGCTGAATGGAATTGTTACCACGTACCTTCCCTCGGAATTTCTATAGTGTGTGTCGGTGAAGTTTTCTTATACCCATTGCTCTTCGTTGGTTAACTTGCTCGCTTTGCTCGGCTCTTTTGTTTCCCAGAATTTTCTCAGAAGATCGCTCAAATGCTAGTCAGGTAGCTCCTGAAGTTCAGCTATTGCAATCGCTGTATTGCTCAATTGATCGATGCACGTCGCTCGAAGTTGCCTAAAAATGATCCAACCCAGGTGGGTATTCTGCGCTGTCAACCCAAATGTATCTCCTTATGTCGCTATTGATGACTGCTGCCCATACTTCTGCTCCCAGAAGAATGTCGATGCTTGATGTTTTATCGAAGCTGGTGTCTGCTAAGTTCAGCCCCTTTAGTTCTTGTCTCTGCGCCGGTGGTAAGTTGTGGATGGGTAGATGAGCAGTGATTGTATGGATGACGTACAGCACACGTGTAGTCGCAGTGTAAATTTTGGTTCGGTCCGCGATCGTAATACAAGTTGCATCACGCCAGACAGCCACACCTTGCTCTTAGATCCAATACTGAACACTTGCAGGTGCGCCTTCTGTTACTAATAGCCATCTTTTACACAAATTCCTTCGTTGCAACGTTTATTTGAACTATCGTCTTTTTTATGACTCGTGATGGGCTGTGATGACTGGTTTGCGGATTTAGTTGCTATGCCGTTGATTAATCGCTCGTCCGCTTGACTGAGCTGGATGGTTCCTCTGCTGTCATCACCGCAGGAAAACTTGCCGTCGTAGGTTTCTGCTCCGGACATAACGCTCTGTTATGTTTTTTGTTGCACCGCCGACATGCGCCAGATGGACAATTCTGGGCCGCGTGTTCGCTCCTCGGACAGTTGACGCACAGCTTCCATGCTCGCACTTTGTCGAATCTCGCTTGAGTGGAAAGTGACCAAAAGTCTCCGCATCGATATAGTGGGTGTTGTGATCTGCACACACATTTCGGAGTTGATGTTGCTCTGTAAGAAGATGTCGCTCTGTGGCCCCTGATGGTTTGATGCTCCAGTTGCACGGACTTCTCGCTCTCTCTTCCCTGAACATCGAAGAATACTGAATCCAAAGCGCTCGCTCTCTTCTCCAGGAAATTGAAGAATTCTTCAATTTCCGCTAGTTTCCGGACGTCTTCTCTGGCCATCTGCCACGCGAGTTATGTATCTAGTAAAGAAACACGTTTGTAATTTGAAGATGGTCTTGAGGCTGAACTTTATTTTTATTCATATTCTTAACATATGCTACGATATTTCTTATGACCTACTTAATACTACACAGCAGCAATCTGCATTAATTAGCAATCGGTAATGCGAAAATATTATTTATTTATTTATTTACAGTATTAAATTATAATAAATACATTTAATAATATTGTTTTTTATATAACACTAGCCACTAGGGCTTTCGGCTACGAAAATATTAATGTGTTGTGGTATTTGTGCAACAACGATCGAATTTCCAGAATTCTATGAACTTCGTTGTGCTGATACAGCAACAAAGGCAATGAACATATCGAGCTGACTAATTCGAAAGTTTGCATATTGGGGTGAGTATACTAAAGTAACACCTCCTCCGCTAGCTTGAGACACTCCCGGATCTCTTTACACAAAACTTACGAATTTATTAATTATTACTATTTATTGGTTGTTTTCTTTATTTTTTAAAAGTTTTACAAGCCATACTTTTCTTTTAGCTCATCGATATTAACTCCTGCAGAACCAAGCACGTCACCAGTCTTAATGGCTGCGCAGACGGAGAGCACATATAAGATCCTTGCAGTGAATGCAAATTCATTGATAGGGATCCCGCGAAAATACGAGCTCTATAGATTGTCGGACGATCAAAGCCCAGAGCTATTTCTGATTAGCGAAACTAAGCTAACTCAGAGAGGCACATTGGAGCACAGTAATTATAATGTTATTAGGAGAGACCGGCCCAACTCCAATGGTGGAGGAGGTGTTGCGATCTTCATTAAAAATAACATTAAACACAAAGTAGTGTATAGTAGTGAAGTTCGACGGTTTCAAGAGTTGGAGGCCTGCATCGTGTGCATTTCTCTCCGCAGTGGAAAGAAGCTGTATGCGGTGTCGGTCTACTCCTCCGGCTGCCCTAGTTCCAGAACGACTATATCAGAGCTCGATTCACTCTTTCGATGTCTAAGACTGGACTCGGAGGAGAACTATTTTATTTTGGCCGGGGACTTAAATGCCCGACATGGATATTGGGGAAACATAGTCTCCAATTATAGAGGGGACCAGCTTTACAACTGGTATTGCTTACACAGTGTCGAGTACAAACTCGATTTGAAAGCAACAGAGATCTCGTCATACCCCAGAAGCGGTTCTTATCTGGATCTCCTGCTATTTGACGCAAGACTGCAGCTGACAGACACAAACGCACAAACGGTAAACTGTTTGATCACTTTCGTGTATCTCAGTGACCATTGCGGACTCAGTGCCGAAATCAAGATCCCCAACGATATTGCGGAATTAGGAGAGTTTGTTCAAACGTATCCCTACAACTACAGTAGGACACGCTGGACACGCTTCTCCAGACAAATGACTAGAGCAGTCTCCTCGAATGCGCTCCACATACCGTCCAATAGAAACTTGTCAAACGAGGAGATTGACATGTATCTTATACAATTGGACGAGACAATAAAACGAACAATGGACAGTACGATACCACGGTATACACGCACAAACAACGAAAACTTGTACCGCAATGCGGCAATAGACGCACTACATGAACGGAAAAGTAGACTCCTGTCAAGATTAAAAACCTTGTACAGGCGGTTTACTGACAGACGAGATGAGGAAATTAGGACACTGAAATCGCTCATCAAAAACATACAAATATTAATTGTCCAGAATTACAGAATTTCTGTTAACTTGCATTGGAACAATAAGATTCGGGCTGTAAGATCCAACAACCCGAGCATGTTTCCGCAAATAAATAAAATCTTTCGCAGTGAGCATAGCGATCTTCCGTGTCTTAAGCTCCCCAGAACGACGGACAACGAACAAATACTGACTACAGCAGGTATTGATCCGGACAACGCGGTACTCGACGATAACTTCTTTGTGGTCGAAGACCCGCAAGAAAAAATGGAGGTACTAGGCGTGGTCTTTCAGGAAGTGTATAAGGTGAATGGGAGTGTTCGCCCAAACCACGACCTGGAGAACTGCGTACAATATAGCAACTCGCAACTTCGAGAAGACATGCAACAATGGCGATCTGAGAACTTCGGCTTTGTCGTGTTCAATGAAGATAACATGGCAGATAATGTCATCGCCGACGAAGGGGTTCTTCCCCCGTTCATAGCGAAGACAGAGCTCCAAGCGGTCTTCGAATCACTTAAGAAGAAAAAGTCAGTTGGAATCGACGGGATCTCGAACATTGTGCTAAGACATCTCCCCCTAGATGTGGTTAATATGTACACTATCCTGTTTAACAATGCTCTGAATAATGCACATTATCCGGAACATTGGAAAACTGCGATTGTGCAACCCATATCCAAGAGAGGTAAAGATTCTTCGAATCCGTGCAACCTCCGGTCAATTAGTCTCCTGCCTTACATCAGCAAGGTATTTGAGAAGGTGATAAATAGAGCTCTGACCAACTGGACAGAGGACAAACATATTATTCCGGATAACCAATTCGGTTTCAAAGCGGGGCATGACACTATTCATGCCGCGTCGAAACTGGTATCGGATATCCAATGGAACAAGAGCCAGAAACAATGTACGGGTGCCTGCCTGATTGACCTGGAGAAGGCCTTCGACACCGTATGGTTAGAAGGACTTTTTTACAAGCTCAATGGGCTAGGCATTAGTAAACCACTGCTGTATCTACTGTGTAACATGCTTACTGGTAGAAGGTTCGTCATCAAGAATAGCAATGTGACCTCTGCAGGTATATTTGAAGTAAAAAATGGTCTCCAACAGGGTGCCGTTAATTCGCCGATCCTGTTCAACATTTTCTTGAGCGATCTGATAAGTTCTCTTCCTCACGTAATTGTGTACGCCGACGACTTGATTGTGTACAGATCAGGTAAAAAGATCGAGGACATCACTACTCTCGCGCAGGGTGACTTCGACTCATTCATGAGAAGTTGCGATGACTGGAAGTTGAATATCAACTTTCAGAAGTCGGAAACCATACTGTTCAGGACCCCGTTGTATAAGGCTTCGGCGGATACAAAAAAGAATTGGCGAAAGTTCCCAATTGTTGGGCGTCACGGGCAACCACTGGCGCAAAGGACTGTAGTCAGATACCTGGGGATCTGGCTAGATCATTATCTATATTTTAACAAACATGTAGATGCTGCTCTAGCCCGAGCCCGAGGCGCTTTCGCTCTTACAAAGAGACTGTTTTACAACAGCCAACTCGATGCGAGGGTGAAGGTGATCTGCTACATGGCCCTCATCCGGTCAATGCTCACCTATGGCTGTCCCGTGTGGTTCAACGTGAGTGCAAGCTTGATGGAAAAGATTCGGGTGTTTGGGGGGGGTTGTCTTAGGGCTTGCCTTCGCCTTTACAGAACACCAGAGTCCCAGTAGAAAAAATTCTACTCCAATGAGGTTTTATACAACAGGGCGAACCTGATACGAGTGGACAATTTCCTGGTGAAATTGATTCGAGGCCATACTGCCAGAGCGATGAACTCGGCCAATAACCTGATCTCTGGGGCTTACTACCCTAATTCTCAGTACCATGAAAGGGTACGTCATAACGGCTTCGTCCCCCCAGAAGCATTCCTCCATTTGGACACGGTTTGATACAAAATGAAAATGCGGTACCACTCATCTTTCACATCGCCCGTTCGACTGTGGATGGGCGTCTCAACCACGACCGTTCCGTCGCACAACGAGCTGAGGAGGGTCTCCTCCGGTTCAGTACGGCGGTATCAAGGCCAGATGTTCGGGATGTTGCAATGCAACACCGAAAATTCTGGTGGCTGTGCAGTGAGGGAACTCCCTCATCGAACCCTTTAGACCCGGGTTAAAAACGGGCAGTGCATATCGGTCTTTGTCTTGCAGCTGATTAAACGCATTTTATCAGCCGCATCCTATGGCCGACCTACATATCTTAGGGTAGTTTTTTTTAGGGTAGTGTTAAGTTGTACATCTGTATATAAAAAAAAAATAAAAAAAAAAAAAAGTTTACACATGTGTACACTTGTGTACTTATAAGTATACACATGTATATAGGACATATGCATATATATGTGCGTATTTTGTAAGCTACACATATATATATGTATGTATGTTTAGTTTAAGGTAGTTTAAGTTATTTTAAGGTAGTATGTAAGTTAGTAAATAAGTTTTAGTAAAATCAGTTCGGATATTAAGTTTTTTATAATTTTCTTAATTTTAATTTACAGTTAAATTTATTTTTTACTTTTCCAAATACATTATTAGAATAAGTCGAAAGACATAGCATACCTCTGCAGGTATATTTGAAGTAAACAATGGTCTCCAACAGGGTGCCGTTAATTCGCCGATCCTGTTCAACATTTTCTTGAGCGATCTGATAAGTTCTCTTCCTCACGTAATTGTGTACGCCGACGACTTGATTGTGTACAGATCAGGTAAAAAGATCGAGGACATCACTACTCTCGCGCAGGGTGACTTCGACTCATTCATGAGAAGTTGCGATGACTGGAAGTTGAATATCAACTTTCAGAAGTAGGAAACCATACTGTTCAAGACCCCGTTGTATAAGGCTTCGGCGGATACAAAAAAGAATTGGCGAAAGTTCTCAATTGTTGGGCGTCACGGGCAACCACTGGCGCAAAGGACTGTAGTCAGATACCTGGGGATCTGGCTAGATCATTATCTATATTTTAACAAACATGCAGATGCTGCTCTAGCCCGAGCCCGAGGCGCTTTCGCTCTTACAAAGAGACTGTTTTACAACAGCCAACTCGATGCGAGGGTGAAGGTGATCTGCTACATGGCCCTCATCCGGTCAATGCTCACCTATGGCTGTCCCGTGTGGTTCAACGTGAGTGCAAGCTTGATGGAAAAGATTCGGGTGTTTGGGGGGGGTTGTCTTAGGGCTTGCCTTCGCCTTTACAGAACACCAGAGTCCCAGTAGAAAAAATTCTACTCCAATGAGGTTTTATACAACAGGGCGAACCTGATACGAGTGGACAATTTCCTGGTGAAATTGATTCGAGGCCATACTGCCAGAGCGATGAACTCGGCCAATAACCTGATCTCTGGGGCTTACTACCCTAATTCTCAGTACCATGAAAGGGTACGTCATAACGGCTTCGTCCCCCCAGAAGCATTCCTCCATTTGGACACGGTTTGATACAAAATGAAAATGCGGTACCACTCATCTTTCACATCGCCCGTTCGACTGTGGATGGGCGTCTCAACCACGACCGTTCCGTTGCACAACGAGCTGAGGAGGGTCTCCTCCGGTTCAGTACGGCGGTATCAAGGCGAGATGTTCGGGATGATGCAATGCAACACCGAAAATTCTGGTGGCTGTGCAGTGAGGGAACTCCCTCATCGAACCCTTTAGACCCGGGTTAAAAACGGGCAGTGCATATCGGTCTTTGTCTTGCAGCTGATTAAACGCATTTTATCAGCCGCATCCTATGGCCGACCTACATATCTTAGGGTAGTTTTTTTTAGGGTAGTGTTAAGTTGTACATATGTATATAAAAAAAAAAATAAAAAAAAAAAAAAAAGTTTACACATGTGTACACTTGTGTACTTATGTGTATACACATGTATATAGGACATATGCATATATATGTGCGTATTTTGTAAGATACACATATATATATGTATGTATGTTTAGTTTAAGGTAGTTTAAGTTATTTTAAGGTAGTATGTAAGTTAGTAAATAAGTTTTAGTAAAATCAGTTCGGATATTAAGTTTTTTATAATTTTCTTAATTTTAATTTACAGTTAAATTTATTTTTTACTTTTCCAAATACATTATTAGAATAAGTCGAAAGACATAGATTAAGATTAAGTTTAGCTTAGAGTGCCCGCCTAGGGCCAGTAAGTTAGAAGTAGTAACAATGTTCGTCCAACTAGTTTTAAGCATTTTTGTCTAGTATTTAAGTATTTGTTATGAATTAAGTTAATAAAAATGAACTAAAATGATGAGGCTTTAGAGCAGCCTGCAGTTATTCTTTGATGAATCGTATTCACAAACACTGTCTGTGAACATTTTATAAAAAACGCTGTCAGATGAAATCAAGGGGCAAGAGAGGTAGAAGTTGACTATCTCTGTAATACTTCATCTCTGGCCCGAGGTTCGAATCGATTTTCTCAATTCTCAGAGTTTGGGAAGACATTGGAACTAGTACTAGCAGGACAAGGTATAACAGCATCACCTTCAAATTTTAATAGGCCGTTTAATATTAGATTCATGTACATTACTTAAGGGGTATTTCCTAAACTAAACTTTATGCCTAACGCTAGAATAATTTTTAATAAAACCTTGCTGTCGGGTTTCGAAGTATTCTTCGCGGTTTTTGTTACATTTAGTTATTGCGCTTCTTTTGTTCTCATTTATTCTGTCAACTACTACGGCCTTATCTATTATATTGTTTTCTACTTCGAGTGGTGTTGCCTCAATAGATGAATGAGACAAATGAAGAATTATACAATTCGACTACCTTTGCCATTTGTTCTTTAATTGGTGATTTATTTTCTAGATTCAAAACCCGTATTCGTTCCGTAAGGGTATTGTTTAAACGTTCCGCATCTGCATTACCAGTGTGGCTATTTGGCTTCACAAAATTAACTTCAATGTTTTCTTCTCTGAAAAAGTTTTTTAAGTTTATGTTGTTGGATTCGTTGTCGTATATAATTTTTTTCATTTTTCCTTTGATGGAGATGTATATGCGTATTTTTTTTTATCAATGTTTTACTGTTTCTATCTTCTAAATAAAGACTGTTTAGAAAATTTATCTATAAAATTAATAAATGAGTGTTTGGAATTGACATACATAAGTGTCAACATGAACTACATCATTTATATTGGTTGGGGTTTCAGTAAATTGAAACTTTTTTCTGATAGGCCCCAGTGCAAAGATCGCAATTATTAACAACCTTATTATTATTAATAAGATTTCTAAGATTGGGAAAGAAAATTTTATGTTTCAGCCTCTCATAGTTGGCAATTATACCAGAACGACCAGTTTCATTTTTGTGGTAAAGGGAGATCTGCTTTATGGCTTCTTCTAGTTTAAGAAGCCATAAAGCAGATAATAGGAAATATGTCGATCAACTTTTGTTGAACCTGGTGGTAGAAAAAATCGTTCAGTTCTGAATACACTCCTACTTTTCCTGTACTGATGTGTCTTCGGACTATATCAGCAACGTTGTCAGGTATTTCTGTTTTTTGTATGAAAATTCGTTTATTGCCAAATAAGTTTTCAATTTCTTGACTTTTAGTTTCACATATTATAAGCTGAGTTTTGAATCGGTTAACAACAGTTTCCAATGTAGGGATTTGATTGTTACTCTTTGGCTGTAGTAAGTTAATTTTATTTGTCGTTGTGTTGATTCTGCTCAAAAAATCCGCTAATTTATTTTCTTTTACTTTATTGTAATCAACCTTTGCGTAATATTCTCCTAATTGGATGATCCACCGTTGAATTCTCGGATCAAGATCTTTCCCTATATGCTTTTTGTGTAGCCACTTAATGGGCATAAGTCGAACTCTCTTCCAAAAAGGTATGGTCCGAAGTACTTGACTGCCCAAACTATTGCGAGCAATTTCTTTTCGATCGTGGAATAGTGTTTCTCATGATTATTAAGTGTACGAGAAGCGAACGAAATGGGATGTCCCAATGCGAAATTACTTGCATCAGTGGCAAGTTTGAAGCGTCTTTTGAAATCGGGGTATTTAAGTATAGGATGATCGGTAACGATTGGCACGACTATTATATGGAGAATTGCTTTCGGTTACAATTCCCTATTCAAGCATTTGGTTTTTTTGCCGTTCGATTTCTTTCTCGTGAACCTTGAGGTATCGGTATATTTTTGAAAAAATTGGCTTGTCGGTATTAGTAATAATTTCGTTCATTATTTCATGGGTGAATGTTAGAATATCCCCTTCCCTGTTAAATATATTCTTGTATTTTTTAACAATGTCTGTGATATACGTTCTTTCTTCCTCGTTCAAGTGACTAAAGTTGATATAATCAAGAAACGGAATCCTAGAAGGCTCTAAAGAGCAAATTTTATATGGATCAAAGAGACAACTTCAATATAACCTTCACTTAAATAAACGTTAATTTTGAAAGAAATTAGGATATTAAGTCCTATAATAGCGTCATAATTCGTACTATCTAAGTCAAAAACATTCCATGTTATTTCCTTTGTTGACTGAAATTCGCTGAGGGCAGGGGATATGATTTTCATTTTTATTACACTGTTCTGGTTTGCTAAGAATTTTTTTCTGATTGGTAAGGATATTTAGTTTTATTAAGCTGGTTGTTGACCCAGTGTTAATTAAACATCTTGATTGTCTATTGTTATGTTAACTACCGGTAATTTCTGTGCTGAGGCTGATTGCGAAAATTTGTATTAACTTGGCCTGAATTTGGTCCTGGTCTATTTGGGTTAGAATGACTATAGGTTTTTTTATTGAGGCTTTGCTGATTTTGGCTAAGCCGTTTTTGGTTTGAATTTTTAAATCTTTCGTTTAGATTATTTTGAGAAGTGTCATCTTGTGAATTAGGCAAGGGATTGGAGTTAAAGTTACATTTCTTTCTATGTTGAATATGAATTGTTCTATTATCGTCCAATAATTTTAATTTTGAATACTTATTATATATGTCTATTAAACTACTATTTACATCAAGGTGAACCCTAACACAACAGTCTATTTTTTCTAGGAGTAGTTCTTTTTAATCCGAATCTACTCTGTCTGGCTTATACATATTTGGTTTATCCATATCGAAATCAAAGATTTCATTGATGGTGAAACTTCCTTCTTTTAGAATTGAAAATAATTCTCTTAGATTACTAACCTTAACATTTCTGCAATAGTTATATACTTCAGAGTAAGTTTTTGAGGGCTTGAAATGTTGTCTCAGCTTGTCTTTTATTTCTTCCCAATTGATGTTCTCTCCAGTCAGTTGCCTTATACACATTGCTGCATCGCCTTGAATTTTTTCGTTTACCACAATCCCTAGAGCGTATTGGAACAGATATCGATCTCCTCCACAGAGCATTTTTGCTGACTCCACGAACTCCATAAACGATGATAAGCTGTAGTTTCCATTCCCTTCAAAAGGCTTAAGAACCTTTAGCGGAGTGCATGGAAAATATTGAATGACGTTGTTCCCGTTCAATTTGTTGTCGTTGTTGTTCCTGCTGGTGGTTTCTCTGCTGGCACTGTTGTTCTGTTTGTTGAATTATTAAATGTAGCATTTCAATTTTTTGCTTAAGTTCTTCAATTGTCGCCATATTTATTTATTTTTTTTTCACAACTTAAGTTGTCTGTGAGACTGAACTTTATTTTCATTCATATTCTTAACATATGCTACGATATTTCTTATGACCTACTTAATACTACACACATATCTACGTAGTCAGCAATCTGCGTTAATTAGCAATCGGAAATGCGAAACTATTAATGTGTACTTGTGCAACAACGATCGAATTTCCAGAATGCTATGAACTTCGTTGTGCTGATACAGCAACAAAGGCAATGAACGTATCGAGCTGACTAATTCGAGAGTTTGCATTTTGGGGTGAGTGTACTAACGTAACACGCGTGATTCGTCTCCGCGTCAACCCTAGCCCTGACCATGTTTACAATGAAGGGATCCCAAGACTCGGCGTCCAAACCGAGAGCGCCCAGGGATGTCAGATGCGCATTCGTCCCGTTCACTAATTCTCAGATGTTGAGAGGTTTCGAAGGCCCTCTGCCCACGCTCCGAATTGCATGCAGAGCGTTTAAGTGAGCGTCCACTATGTTTTGTTTGTCGTCGTAAACTTCGTTCAATATCGCCCACGCCGCTATGTAATTTGCGTCCGTCACCTGCCACCTGCTCACCAGACTAGACGGAGCTTCCTCTAGAACTTGTTTCAATTCGCGAAACTTAGTAACGTTGGCTAACATCGGGTTGTTATGGATCTCAGTTTCATATTGATCCCGAAATTCAGGCCACTTTGTGCAGTCGCCATCGAAACGCTTAATTTTGGTTATTTCGCTGGTTGCGTTGTGGGTGTGCTTACAGTTGTGCCACCGACTGCCTCCTTGTCCAACTCCGTTGTGCATGACCGCAATTTCACAAAAGCCGTGTGGTGGACCGTTTCTATTGCTGCTAAGTAGTTGTTGTGAGTTGCCAGTTCTTCCGCTCCCCCCGTAACCGCAATTAGTTTCTTGTGCTGCTGAAATAGCCTCTCAAACATGTTTTCTGCCGCGGCGATCTTTACTTGCAGGATTGCACTATCTGCCTTAGGGAATTCCTCTTCACTGACGAATTTGGCGATTCGCAACAGAGGGATCGATACGCATCTCTGCGTGCTATTTCACCCATCGTTATTTGCACAACGTACGCAAACTTGATGTATCTCTGTGAGTGCTCTCCTCTACCCGTAAGACCACCGACGAATCGCAATAATTCAGGTCGACCCTTCGGAAATTGTTTCGATAGTGAGTGGAATTGCAGAATTGCACGTTTGATTGCACTGCTGGATTATTGTTCGCACTGAACTGCACTTGAACTGCTCTATCACGGTTAGCACTGAACTGCACTGAACCCTCTGAACGAGTCAATGCGACTTTTCGGTATCCCGTTCAATGACCTGCTTTCGAAAGCCAAGACCTTATGGTCTGGATATATTAAAACAAATGAGAATTAACGAACAGGTGCACTCATGGGTTTCGCCCTTTCCCTCGTCCCTTTTCTTCCATGAACCTAAACTTCATCACAGCCAATATTCACATTCTAATGACAAGCGTCTTGAAATCGACATGTTCCTAAAAGAAACCACACCTACAGCCATGCTAGTGCAGGAAACACTTATTACGAAAAAGAGTAAGAGGAGTAAACTCAGCAACAACTATGACTCATTAGTAATACCGACGGCAGAGGAACAGGAATCATCGTGCACAACACAATCCGTTTCAACCAAACATTTTTCTCGGATAACATTATTTCAGCAACCATAGCTTCAAACCCAATTTCATCCCCGAGCTCACCCAAATCTCACCAAATTAGCTCTAGTTTCGATAGATGTTCCTTGTGCTTCGGGCGCTGCACTCCAGCCCGACGGCCCAACAAGGCCCAGCTCCGGGTCCCACATTGACTTCTTCATCATTTCCCCTAATCTTCCGTCCAATAACAATATCGCATATCTCACCTCTCATCTTGTCTCTGACCATTTCTCACTGTCCATGTGCAATTACAACACGATTCAACCCTTCCGTCCATAAGTCATCCAACCAGCAGTTTCGAACACACCAATTGGACTAATATCAACAGAACCTTAAACAATAATCTTAACGATCTAAATATCGCTACCAATAGAAACCTTTCAAATGCTGAAATAGACTCTTTTATAAAATCATTCACCGACATACTACACAACTGCATTTTTAACCACAGTAAACAAATCAATCCGACCAAATTGTTCGAGAGTCTTAGACCAAACAATCCGATTACTTAAGATAAGGAAATCATGGAAGCAAAGACTCAAAAGAATCTTCCACCAACTTGGTATTCGGATAAGGTTTGAATGGAAATAAATGAGCAGTTTAGAAAAGAATTCAGCAGCCTAAAAACCGTCTTCAAACGTTTTCAAAACAATATACCGAATTACAGGCAGGAAAAAAAACAGGCTCAAATTCAGCACAACAAGACTTAGTATACGAGGAGGCCCGCCTCACATCTCCGAACTAAAAGGTCGAAGCATTCAACAGGTACTACTCAGATTTATACTCCCTAAGAACCCCTACATTCGATCTGGAAAATTCTCACCTCCAATAGCTCCTTTACCGCTTGGCATCAAAACTTACTAATAATCAATTTCTCCTCCAACTACAAATCGAATGAAGTGATTAGTGAATACTTTGTCTCAATTGACTCAGTTGAGTCATTCATCTACTCTCTAAAAACAAACAAAAAAAAACACCCGCATTAATAATAGCTGTTTCACAGGCTCCTGGAAAATAGCTAAGTTGATCCCAGTCAAAAAGAATAACAACTCCAATAATTGTAATGCATCAGTTGCATTATGACCGTCGCGGATTTAACACATGTACCCTAGAAGTATGATAGAATAAAGTGCAAAAGAAGTAAACTGTTCTATCTGAACTTCACATAATGTAGATAATTTTCGCCCGATCTCCATGATATCCAACTTTGGCAAAATACTTGAAAGAGTATTGTTAAAGAAAATTTTGAATTTTTTCGATGACACGGATCACTCGCAAAACAATTCGGATTCAAACGAGGCCACTCTACCGAACATGCACTACTGCATCTCTAAAACACAATTTTTAAAAAACTTACTATAAAAGCTATGCACCGTTGCATGCGCCTTATACTTAACTAAGGCATTTGAGTCAGTTTGGTATGGTGGCCTAATTCACAAATTGATCACTTTAAATTTCCCTCCGACATTTACAAAAATCATTCAAAGTTTTCTCTCTAACCGTTCCCTCTACGTTCATTGAAAACGAAAACTCCTCCTCATTACCAATAATAGCAGCAGTTTGGCAAGGGTCGATTCTAGGCCCATACCTTTTCAACCTTTTCTTATATGATCTCCCAATCTTTCATCAGAACTCAGAGACTATACTATGGGCAGATGACACGATACTACTCAGCTCCCATGCAAGGCCCCGTATAGCCCTGAATGAGGTCAAATCCCACCTGACAACAACCATCCCATTTTCCCAAAAAGGGGGAATTGACCTAAATGTAAGAAAATGTAGACTGATCTGTTTAAGGAATGCGCCCGGAAGAGGCCATCATCTAGCAGTTCGTGATAGCCGAAACATCAAACTTATCATTGAAGGTAATTCAATCCCGCTAACAAATTCTATCAAATATCTGGGTGTTCACCTCCATGAAAAATTAAAAATGAGTCCGCACGCTAGAAAAGCGCTAAATAACAGCAAGCCAAATTTAGACTTCTACTCAACTAATGTGGAAAAAAAAACAAAACATTTGCTGTACAAAACACTCATCTTAATATGAAGTGTTAAGAAATTGCACGTACAAAAGAAGAAGACCATCAGGAAAATGGTATAGTAATAAAGCACTCTATCATGAGTCGGAAATAAGTCCTTTGCTTTACTACCTCATTAGCATGTCTAGAAAAAGAATCTCAGAAACCTCCAATTTCACCCCAATCCAATCATCCAGAACATATTTGAAGATAACGTCGTTTGGCCATTACTTTACTTTTTTGATTAACAAACAAATGCAAAAATAAAATTCTAAGAGTGGAGTAGCCAAACCACTCCTAAGTCGGCAGCAATAAAAGCTAGATACTAAGTTATTTACATGTTCAAATAATTTTGTACTGAAGTAAATGAAAAATCTCAATAATAAACTACTACTACTACTACATTTTCTGTGAGGGAAGAGTTTTACTCAATATAACAAAATTGATTTTATTTTCCTTTTTTAGGTACATATTGATACTTACGAGTACAACAGGTCTTATTCAATTTTCCTTTTACACGCTAATTTTTTGTATGTTATTATCAGAAATATTTATATTTAAAATTCTAATTCTAAAAAACATCTTATGTCTAACAAAAGTATTATATATTATATTATTGCCTGGATTAAACTGGAATTTAAACCTAAATCTAACACAGTTTTTATGTATAATTTTATATACATTAATATATATTTTTCTAGCATTACATTAGGAGCATTTTATAATCCACACTAATCCGAATTAGATCATGGGCATAATAAAACAGCCCAGATCGACGAAACATAGAGAGTAATAATTGCACATATACTTCTGTCAAAACGCAAACAGAATTTGTTGAAATTTATATGTGAATCTCCCTTGCCAATGAAAATATTTGTTCGCATACACATTTTATACGTTCGCTTTTTATGCTGATGTATAATTAAATTGTTATATGTACATCATATCAACGTAATATGTATATTCACAATTTCCTTAAAGGCTATTCAAAATTTAGCTTAATTCACAAATTGTATATCTAATGAGTGAAATATTACTTTATACAAACCCTAAAATCATTTAACCGACACCACTTCACCAAATTATATTTCAAACACCTATCTGGCAATGCTATACATAAGATTGGTTTGCAGTCAGGAATGACAGTTAACAGTATGCCAAAAGTCACGAATTAACCCTCCATGTTGTGAGGAATAGAGAAGTTAGCTATCGTGATCTGAAATGTAATCCAAATCGAGTGCACGATTCTGAGTGTTGTTGTTGTAATTATAATAACAATATAATATGGGTGGCGCTACAGCCCAAAGAGGGCCAGGGCCTAGCTTCTCAGCAACCACTCGTGTTGTGCGTGCTATTGTTCTATCACGAGTGGAAGGGACCTACAGTTTTATGCCGACTCCGAACGGCCAAGTTTGAGAAGCTTTTTCTGGACAGTTATACTCTTTGAGCATTGTCAGTGAGTCGAAAGAGGTGGGGCCGTGAAAAGTAGTTCTTGTCGTACCAGGAATCGAACCTAGACAGGTATGTCCAAGTGCGTAGGAATCGACGCACATACCCACAAAGCCACGGGCCACCACTCTAATCCGAATTAGTGGGCATAATAAAAAATACCTATTGATTGAATATACTTCGACTTAGCGAGGTAGCTGTTCGAAGTAACATTCCGAACAGCTGATCATAACATTTTTCCGACAAAATGTAACGCTGCAGCTGCGTTGCTACGAGTTCAATGTCGTTTTTTGACAAACATTTGACAAAAGCACAATCAATGGCGTAATGCTTAACAAAATGCCTCTCTGAAAGGGAGGTAATTGTTGAAATAAACATTCAAACTATTTTAAACACTTTGCTGTATATTGTAATTTTGATCTAGACAACTTGTATTCAACATCTAGTTCAGGCATGTCAAACGAGCGACCTTCTGTATGCTTATTTGCGGCCCGCAACAATTTTCCACAACTACACTATTTTCAATACAATATCCAATATTACAAAGCCATGAATAATCATACTTGAACTCATCAAAAACTACTTGAATTGAACCCTTCGAAAGGTAATTTCTTATTCATTCATCGATACCCTGGGAAGTATTTTTGAGAAAATAGCTTGATTAGAAATATTAAGCGCAACGATCTTGTTTTCGCCTGCATTATGCAAAGATTGGTTCCACTTTTCGGTGAGATAGACTATCAGATACTGCTAGTAGCTAGAAGCTTCCGCGATTCGAGATATTTCACAAGTTGACGATTTATCAGCGTTTCAATGACCTTAGAAAGAAGGGATGCAAGTACTATGGGTCGGTACGAGGTGGATGACGAAGATTCGCTCTCTTTAAGAGACGTAAAGAGTAGGATAGATCAAAAAGCTTACGCAGTGGTTTCGCCACCTCTTTAGAAGTATAGGGTGAATACCATCCGGGCCAGAAGAGCGGGACAAATAATGTTTACATTTGTAAGAATATTTAGAGGTTTAGGACAACTGTCCTTTACAATTATGATTTTAATAATGAGTGGAGTTAGCGAGATACAACAAAAATACTTAGATATTAATTGAAGGGAAGAACTTATTTAACGTATTAATCAAATTATTTATTTATTGTAAGCGTTTAATTTGACAATGACATGCATTTGATAAGATCATTATTTGAAATAAAAAAATTATCATAGAATCTGTGTGTTAAATTTTCAATAAGAGAGTGTAAATAAAGTTGATATTGCTTTGGCTGTGAAGTCTGCGGGTTGAATAACAACGTGGTAAATTGAGCATAATTTTAATGACTTTATTTTGGCATATTTGAAGTTTAAGCTGTGAGTCTTATCGCAGTCGTACCAAACAGGTACGGCGCACAGTAGAATGAATTGAAAGACAGACTTATACAAAATAAGCTTATTGTCAGTACTAAGTTTCGATATTCTATGTATTTATAATAAGGTGAAGAATTTTGATGTATTTGTTAATTTTATCAACAGACAGAAATGTGTTTCTGAAAAGTTAGTTTCTTATCAATCATAATTCCGAGATATCTGCAGTGCTCAGACCAGTCAATATCGATTGAACCCATTTGAAGTTTTACGTTGTTTGGAATAAAACATATTTTTCGTCTACGTGTAAACCAAACTGCTTTCGTTTTCGAAGCATTTACTTTAATTTTCCATTTGGAAAGGATTTTCTCTAATTTTTAAAGTGCCACTTGCAGCACATTGTTGACGTCCGTATAGTATGTTCCAGATGCAAATATTGCTGTAGTGTTGGGGCAAGTACAATACCTTGAGGTAATCCATATGTAATATTTTGTACTGCGGATTTAACATTATGTAATTTTACTATACATTTTCATTTATTTAAAAAACTCTGGATGCTTTTAACTGTTTCCATAGACAAGGTTAATTTAATAAGTTTCTATATTCAAGAATTATGCCAAACCGTATCAAAAGCTTTTAAAATATCTAATAATATTAATCCAGTGGAGTCTTTGGATTGAAATTTATTTTTGACATGTTCCTTAATCCTTATGATTTAATGGATTGATGTATATTATTCCCAGTTAAGTGAATTTGATTGTTATCTTTTCTGATAGCTTTCTTAAACTGCTTAGTAAGCTTATTGGCCTATAACTGTTGACGTCGCCTTTTGGCTTACCATGCTTACCAATTGGAATTACGAAAGCTGTTTTCCACCAATCAGGGAACTAGCTAAGTTAAAGGCATGGATTAAGAATTGTAATTAAGTACCAGTGAGAGGAAGGACCTTTAAGAGCTTATTGTTAATACCATCTAACCCAGGACTTTTTTTAGCTTTAAGGTTTTTGATCAATGATCTTATTTTATTATATAATAATAATAATAATATGGGTGGCGCTACAGCCCGTAGAGGGCCAGGGCCTAACTTCTCAGCAACCACTCGTGTTGTGCGTGCTATTGTTCTCTCACGAGTGGAGGGACCTACAGTTTTATGCCGACTCCGAACGGCCAAGTTTGAGAAACTTTTTCTAGACATTTATACTCTTTGAGCATTGTCAGTGACTCGAAAGAGGTGGGGCTGTGAAAAGTATTTCTTGTAGTACCAGGAATCGAACCCACACAGGTAGGTCCAAGTGCGAGTTAACACACCACTTAATGCAGCACTCAAATGGCAAAAATGCTCATTCAGCGTTTTATTCACAGATCGGCGACATTCGCTCCCATGAGTTAAAATGTAAACAATCCTCCGAATCTCCGACAGCACATACATATATATAAAATTATATATAAACATTGTTAGACTTAAGATAGAATCAAGATCATTGAAATCAGTTTGTTATTAGCTGTCGAACCGAACGGTTCATAATAAAACTTTTTTAAAACTCCTCCTGAAAAGGAGAAATAATAATTGGCGACCGTGACAGGACATGTTAAAAGAAAACATGCGTGAATAAGTATCCTAAAAAGGAGAACATTTTAAAAGGAACGACGACAAATTCCTTAACAATCAAAACAAATAAGTATCCGTGAAAGGAGAACAAATAAAACAAAACAAACAATTTTGCGAAAGTAAAACGTGAATTTGGTGAAAGTGTGTCGGTAAAAGGAAAATGAAATAAAAACATCGTCTTAACTATAACGCGAGTGATATCAATAAAGGAACCAGACCAAATTCCTTATAATTACCGTGTAAAAACAATCAAGTGTCCTAATTGAAGGATAAAAAAGAAAACAAAAAAAAAAGAAGAACAATAAGTGAAAATAAATAAATTAAATAAAGATATACAGATATTGTGACATCCTGTGACCAGATCAACTCCAGTGACCAGATCAACTCAAGCCATCTCAACGACGCATATGAAGATAAATAGCAGTAAGATTACGTACACTTAAGAATTGAGAAAATTCGGTGTAAACATTTTATTTTTTGTAAATTAAAAAATATATATAAGGAAGTAAAGAATTGCATGTTCAGGTTTTAAAATTATAAAAACAGTTTTTATGAAAAGAAATAAAAAACCATATAAAAATACAAGTTATTAATTGACTAAAGAAACATTGTTTTATATGAGGAGGATTATAATATCTGATACAGAATTATAATATCTGATACGTACTAAAATACAAGACAGACTGGACGAATTAATTAATAACGTAAAAGATTTAACCATGGCCACTAATATGGAGGAGACAATAGCTAGGCTGATAGCTAGAAATACTGCTTCCCTGCAAGCGGAAATTGCTTCCTTAAAAGCTTCACTTGAAGTAACCATTTCTTCAACAGTTACTGAATATAAACCACAGACAATAAATATAGGCATAGTAAATAACGAATCGTTAGATATAATCAAATCATTACCAGAATTTTCAGGCAATCCAGGTAGCTATGTTAGTTGGCGAGAAGCAGCCAATAATTCTATAACATTATATATTAAAGGCAGTAAGAGATATTTCTCAGCTCTTACCATACTAAGAAATAAAATAACACATAAAGCCAAAGATACATTAACTAATCATGGCACTGCGCTAAATTTTGAAGCAATCATTGCAAGATTAGATTTTGCTTACGCTGATAAGCGACCAGCTCACATAATTGAGCAAGAGTTAAGTGTGTTGTGTCAAAGCAATTTAACCCTTATTGACTACTACAATATAGTCAATGAGAAATTGACCTTGTTAATAAACAAAACAATTATGACTCATGGCACAAATACTGAAATAACAAAAGAATTAAATAAGGCAAACCGTAGGAACGCCTTACGAATATTCATTACAGGTCATAACGGCCCATTGTCTAACATACTCTTCTCACTTTCTCCGGAAGATTTGCCAAGTGTTTTAGCGAAAGCACAAGAGCTCGAATCCAATAATATGAGGGCAAACTTCGCTCTTCATTACAATAGATTTCTACTAGGCCACACGAACAGGCAAGCACATTTCCTAGGATCAATTTGAGATTCCCCCCAAGGAATAATAATTTGCAAATGCTGAAACCTGAGCCAATGGAACTCGAAAGTTCTGCACATAGGCCAATTACTTGGCAAGAACAAAGACGTTTTAACAGTAATAAAACACCAATTTTTTTTTAGACAACAACATTTTTACGAAGCAAACAAACGACCTTATGAAAGTACTCAACAACGAGCACAACCACCCGCGAAGATTGAGAGGATTAATAACCTGAACGAGGAAGCTTTTTTATCCCAAACCCAGGGCTGCCCTACATATTCAGGAACAGTCCGAAGGGAAAGCGATTTAAAATGTCGATAGATACAGGAGCAACTAGTAACAGGAACTTGCAATCAAAAAAAGGGTTCGAACCATAAATGGTTCTACAATAATCAAACATTCTTATGAAGTATTCATATTTAATACAATAGTTAGATTCTACGAAATAGAGAATCTAGAATCCGATTTATTAATAGGTTTTAATTTGATTAATAGGATAGGAATAGTATTAGACTTCGTAAATGGAACACTAGCTCATGCGGGAAGAAATGAAAAAATGTTCACTTCAAAAAATTACTGTGAAACAGAAAAAGGTGAATCGACAAAATATACAAAATTGTGTGATTTATACAATCTTAAAGAATCTAGTTCCTATAGTGAAAATAATTCTGAACAAACACCCGAAGTAGATCATTCGGAACACACAACTGAGGAAGGTACTGAAAATAATATTGAAGATATTAAGAAATTAAGAAAGGAAATAACAAAAGAAATTGAACTAATTCATGCAAATATAAATATAAACGCATTATTTAGAACTATACGGACGAACGTTGAATTACCCATATGGAGTAAGCAATATCCCTTGTCAGTAAACACGTTTGTGAATAAAGAAATTGATAAGTTACTTGAGGCAGGAATAATACAACCAAGTAAAAGCCCGTATAACTCACCTATATGGTTTGTTCCAAAAAAAGGTATTAATGAGGATGGTACCTCAAAGTTAAGAATGGTTATTGATTACAAAAAACTAAACGAAAAAACAATACCTGACAAGTATCCGATACCAGCCACAAACGTCATATTATCGAATTTAGGAAAATCAAAATATTTTTCTACCATCGATTTGGAATCAGGATTCCATCAGATAAAGATTTTTTACGAAAAAATGATAGGAGGTAGAAATAAATTACTAGCCAGATATAAAAAACAAAAAGTCAAAGAAGACCTCGGAAATAGAGTTAGAATTCATGATAAAGACAGAATAGTTCATAAGGATAATATTAAAAATATATACGATACCTAATAAATATATACACATATTTACAGAAAGATGAATCTCATCATCGTAATAATAATGACAATTCTATACGTGACGGCGGACGTAACTGATTACACTAGGGACAACTATGTTTTAATTAATAACGGAAACTCATTAATATACAAAGAAACGGCGACATTTTACATGTAACAAATTTATCATATTACAATAGCATACTAGAGGAAGAAAAATTGTTTTTTAAAAATGAAAAATCCAAACATTCATACAGTCAGTCAGAATTCTTAGAAACTGAATTAGAGATAAATTTAGTAGAAACTCTACTTAATCAATTATCTTTCAAAAGAAGCAGGCGAGGTATAAATGAATTAGGGACAGTTTGGAAATGGATAACAGGTACCCCTGACCATGATGACTTTGTATATGTTACAAATAAAATTAATTATTTAATTCTTAATAACAATAAACAGTTCACAACGAATACAGAACTATTTAAAACTATAGAAAAACTAAGCACTGCTGTAAATTTCTTCATCAGACACGACCATGAAAAAATTATAAGAAGACATAGACTTCGACTATTAATCAACGACTTACAGAACGTCATACAAACAATTACGTTAGCAAAAGCTTTAATCCTCAATCCTTCTATTTCACTTTTCTGAAATTAATGATATACTAAAACACGAATTCAAACGAATTCCTATAAGCGACCTTCTCGATATATTTGAATTTAAAATATCCAAAAAGACTCTTTGATATTAATATATGTAAAATACCCACTTATATTTGATAAATGTGAATTATTTGAAACAAGAGCAATTTCACAAAATGATGGAAAACTGTACTAACTAAGTACATAAATGTTGAAAAATGTAAATTAGAATTAAGCGATACCTTTTGTGAAATAAATAATAAGCCCAATTGTTTTACAGATATATTAAATAAAATACCTACAAATTGTAGAAAAATAAAAGAAAGAAATAAAGAAATAGATATTGTTAAAGACGGAATCATACTTTTATCTGGAAATCATACGATTGAAAATCGTAGAATTGTTGGAACATATTGATAATGTTACATACTAAAACCATAATGAAAAAATTGAATTGTATTTAAGAAATCATCATTTTTATGAATTCAATATTCTGGAATATCTTGAAAGTAAAAACGAAGAATTAAAAATTGAAAATCTTAACTTGATAAACGAAATTGGAAATGAATATTCTGTAAAACCAGTTATAAGTACCATATGCATTATTATAATTATCGTAATATGTTTATATATATCATTCCGTATTTTGAAGCTATGTAATGCTAGAAACAAAGGAAAGCTGACCAAAAAGGAGACAGAAATAAATACAAAATGTGATGAAATAGAATTCGAAGAAACAATTACAAAATATGATGACATAGAATTCCACGAACTAAATAAAAAAATCAAAAGCCAACTTCAAAATAAACAACCACAGATCTGTTACCAGGAATCCAGCCAAGCAGTCTAAAGAAACGCGACGTTTCTCTTAAGGAAGAGGGGAGTTAACACACCACTGAAAGCAGCACTCAAATGGCAAAAATGCTCATTCAGCATTTTATTCACAGATCGGCGACATCCGCTCCCATGAGTTAAAATGTAAACAATCCTCCGAATCTCCGACAGCACATACATATATATATAAACATTGTTAGACTTAAGATAGAATCAAGATCATTGAAATCAGTTTGTAATTAGTTGTCGAACCGAACGGTTCATAATAAAACTTTTTTAAAACTCCTCCTGAAAAGGAGAAATAATAATTGGCGACCGTGACAGGACATGTTAAAAGAAAACATGCGTGAATAAGTATCCTAAAAAGGAGAACATTTTAAAAGGAACGACGACAAATTCCTTAACAATCAAAACAAATAAGTATCCGTGAAAGGAGAACAAATAATTCCTTAAGTTCTGTCAAAGTAGCATTTCTTATACAAAAATGTTCATTATTTGTGTTTGAACAGTAGGAGTTTACAGAAAACGTTTGTCCGTCGCGTGATTTAAACGTTGCTTCCAAGTGATCTGCGAAGAGATCCGCTTTCTCTTTATCTTCTTTAGCCCACTCGTATTGATTTTTCCGAATTGGGGCCGCATGTGGTTGAGGTTTTGTTAAGCCTTTGGCTGCTTTCCAGAGTGAGTAATGGGTATCCTTTTTCACTGACAAGCCTGCCAAGTAGGTATTGATGTTATTATTTTTAAACGACTTAATTTTCGCCTTCAGAAGGTTAGACAGTTGGTTGAGGCGAGTTTTATGCTGCGGCGCACGGGTCTGCTGCCATTTCTTACGAGCCTTACGTTTCTCTCTTACTAATTCTCGTATTTCCGGTGGATATCGCAATACATGTTTTATCGTCGTTTTTCTAGCGAGAGGTGTATTGCTCCACGCAGCGCACTGTATTACTTCTATAAATTTATCGAGTTCTATTTCTAAATCGTATGCTGTTCTCAGCGGCATTCTAAGTTCGATATTATCTTGTAGATAATTTCTAAATGCTTGCCAATTCCTACGTTTATTTGTTAACGTACTTGGAACTTCCTTTTTTACAAGGGTATCGTTTACACATAGTACAATGGGAGAATGATCTGAATTAAGATCAAAGCTTTCTTCAATTCGTAAGTAGTTTCGAGAAACACCTTTTATGACAAAGTCTCTTTATTGGCTGTTCTTACAATACTGCATCGGTTGACCCGATGTTACCTTAAAATTACCTTAACATGTTAAAAGTGCATTTATGCAGCAACAGGGGTTGTTGTTCGACCTATTTAAATATTTTGACATAGCACAACGATATTTCCCAACATAAATGTGCTGATTCTCATAATCCCATAATTCAACATTCGTTTGTAAGAAACTGTCAATTGTGTAAGGCACTTCAGTGGACGTGGCAGGATCTCTAAAATGGGCAGTAATCAGGTAATTTTTTGAGAATGTCTCTGCAAGTAGATTGGCTTTATCGCTTGGAGAAATATAAAGCTGGCTTTGAACCCTTAGAGGTGGAATACTCAAACCTCTTTTTTAATAATTTTTGAATCTTTCCAGAATGGTTTGTTATATTTATCTAAGCTATAGAGGAGGTTATCTCAACGTTTACTATTGAACTCATTAATTTCTTTAGCAATGCCTTTGTTTAACATTTTCGTGCTATAAAAAAAGCAGTCATAGCGATAACGTATCCATTTTCTTCTTGCTGAGTTTCTCCGCCGTATTAATAGTACAATATTACTAGGAAGTGGAATTGCACTACTATCTTTCCTATCTTATCAATTTTTCTATTTTCACCCAGGAAATAAACAGAAAAGATACTCACTTTAAAGTTGCTGCTTATATTAATTTCTATGCTGATTGATTCAATAGTTGTAAGCCTGGGTGTACCGAATGTACAATATTTTTACGTATGACGACAGCAACGCTACCACCTGTTGTGTTACTCCTGTCAAGACGATAACAATTAAAGTTTGGATGAGAAAAGGGTTTGTTTTCATTTAAGTGAGTTTCCGTGTGTGAAGAGGAGGGAAATGTGAAAGGGAGTGTAAATCGAAAGGTTTTTGTGGGAGTAATATAGGTGGTATGCGTTTGCTGTTGTTTGCACGTTGATAAGAGGATAGTTTTTTACGAATCTCGAGATATTGTTTGCGACTAATGCAATTTGGATCGGATGATCTGCGTCATATTCAAGCACAAGCATTTTTTGCGTGATAATGTATGGAGCCGTGTCCATACAGCTGACAATTGTGACATTGTGTAATTTTCTTAGGCTTTTGTTTCTTAAATTCCCAGCGGACTATGGTTTTGAACAAACTGGAATGATTTTTCTTCAGTTCGTTTAGTTTTAATGTTCCGCGTTGAATATACACAATGTAAATATAGCTTTTATAGTGGATGTTTGGGTTAAAATTGTTTGTGATAATTTTCACGTCGATGCACTTTATTCCGGATGAAATAAGTTATTCCTTTTTCGCTTGTAATATAAAATTACTTTCAATGGTCGCGTTTCCTCCCGAGAAAATGTGAAGAATTCAATATTTAGTCTCTTTAGTTCCGATTTTATTTTCTCTGAACTTTCCAAGGATGGAGAAATAATTTTTTGTCCGAGCGATATGTTTTTGATAAGATAATTATCGATTTTTAAGTCACTCAATACGCGACTTCACGTTCATCTGTTGATTTTATCACAACTATATCTTATTACACTATCTTTTATGGTGTTTAAACGTTCATTATTATTACTATCAACTTTTCAGCGGTGTCGTTTAGCAAACCGTAATAATTCGTATTATTCTAAATTGTTGAACCGTTTATATTTGAATTTAAATAAGAGTACTTGCTGGGAGGGCGATTATCGCCTTCACCAGAGTCACTACGAATTCGCTTGTTGGAAATTGTACTGTCTTTAAGAAAATACAGTGGGAATAAACACTTGCACTCACTTCAACTGCTCACAAAAGAATCCACCATCAATAATTAAATAGTGTGAATACCATCCGCCCCAGCGGATTTGTGCACTTTGAGATTATTAATGTATATACATATATTATAATACAGCATTTGGTATTATAATTTCAGTTTAGTATTTATTTTTCATATCATGCAATGTCCAGTGCTTACATCGTGTTGTTCAAATCCATGTTGGTCCTTTTGGGTTGGGTGATGGTGTCTTAGCCAATTTAGCCTCGATGATGACTGCTGCTCGGTAGAAGCCATGCAGCTCGTTGTTAGATGACGCTGGGAAGTTCTGCTCTATAACAGATTTAACGTTGTCCGAGGATGGTGTTTCTCAGGTTTCTGATTGCCTCGTTAGGATGAGTGTTGATGACTAGAAGCTGCTTTTTGAACAGTAAAAGGTACGGATTTTCCACATCGGTATTATGCAGGTGTCCCCATATTACTTTGTATTCGAAGTATCATCGGTCTGTCCGACATTCATCTGTGTCCGATATTTGTCTCCATGTGAACCCCCTAATGAATTGAAAACTGATTTCGGAATGCCTAAAAAACTTGTTATGCAATATTTAAAATAAGAATTATTTTCAATTACACTTCATCACTTGTTTCGTCTTTTCCAAAAGTGGGAGTCTTTATTTTCATCTTACTTACAAAATGGAGCAACGATAGGTAAAAGCCAAACAACCAAATTCGCAAGCAGAGGTACACCGTGGGGCGGCATCATCTTCTCTATTCTCTGGCTTATTGTCATGAAGATCATTTGAGTAAGATAAAATAGGGAAGGGGTTATGGTAGTTACATACGCGGACGATTTGGTTATTTTGGTATCGGGAAAGTTACCGCAAAAGATTTGTGGGATCGTGGAGAGCGCTTTTAAGAAAGCTTGCACCTGGGCTTCTAAACGCGGCCTGGGTATCACTTCAAGCGAAACGGAACTGATGCTTTTCACCAAAAGAACCAAAATCCCCAATTTTCCTCTTCCCGTCTGAAACCTACCGCTCTCTCTATCGACCAACTCCAAGTACCTAGGCGTAACCCTAGGTCCCAAGCTCAGTTGGAAGATAAACGTCGACCAGTGTGATAAGAGTCTATGCCTGCAGTAGACTTCGGTAAAAGGTGGGGTCTCCAACCAAAATTGACCCTATGGATGTACACGGCGGTAGTTCGGCCGATTCTAACATACATATCACTAGTATGGTGGCCTGCCCTTGGAAAAAATATAATGTAAGAAAACTCAACAGGGTACAAAGAACATCATGCATTGGCACCACAGGTGCTCCGTCTTAATAATACATCAACTACCCCTAGATCTACACACTAAAAACACGTCAGCACACAGTGCCATCAGGCTCCGAGAGTCTGGGTGCTGGAAATCTAAACCCTATGGTCACAGCAACATCTAATAACTCTTTCCAAGGGACCTCGTACAACACTCCACGGGCTATACGGTCCCTATACTTAAGTTATCAAACGGCTTTGAAACCCAAATCCTCAAAAGAACGGAATGGTAGGGCGGGCTCTAAAATGGGTTGCGGAGAGTTCCTCAACATCTCCAAAGCCTACAGACTGCCAGATAATTCCAGTGTTTTCCAAGTGGAGCTTTTCGCTATTCGAAAAGTCTGTCGTCAGGCCAAAATACACCCACATATCCTGCCAAGACAATAGGTGACTATATGTGTAGATAGCCACGTTGCCATTAAAGCTATTGCATCCAATAACACAAACCCAAAGCTTGTAGAGGAATGCCGGGCCAAGCTAGTACCTTTGAAAGGCCAACTCAATATATTTCTCATCTGGGTTCCTGATCATAGTGGCGTCCCAGGAAATGAGAAGGCTGATGAACTGACTAGGCAACGTTCCGCCCTTCTAAGCTCGCTTGCATAGGAAGTACTTGTACCACTACAAGTAGTCAAGGCAAATATCTCTAAGCACTTCCTTCAAATTGATAAACACAGATGGGCCATACTAACAAACTGTGCAACATCAAGTAAAATTTGGCCTGCGAATAAACGATCCAGAACAAATGATCGGGTACGGCGTAACTGGCATGACATCGCAAGACTGGTGGCGGTCTGTACGGGGCACTGGCCGATAGGAAATTATGCCGAAAAATTAGGTATCACACACAACTCACATTGTCGCAGCAACAACACCGATGAGAGGGAGACCTTTGTAACTGCCCGGCACTTGCAAAAGCCAGACAGGGAGCGCTTGGTAAAGCCTTATTTAACTCAATTGATGAAATTTCGACAAAGGATATTGGGAACTAATGTCCTTCAGGTTGGTTTTAGTGAAATCTCAACTGTACTCATCAAAATGACGAATCACAATGAAATCGCCTACTGCATACTCTTTTGCCGGTGAATTAGTCATAGCTAGATAGGCAACGTTATAAGACTGTGACTTTTTGATCGCTTTATGAGCGTTTGCGCGAGTTATGTATCACGTGACACAAGAATTCATAACAGCTTACATTGTGTGCTTGTTTACCCAATTTTGCTTAAACAGGATCCCGCTAGAATTATGTATCACGCATCACGTGACACAATGATTCAAAATAACTCGCGTTGGGTACTTGTTTAGTGCCAGATTTGCGTAAACAAGATCGCGCTAGGTCCTTCGTCCAATGCTCAAAACAACGCTGGGGCAATACGTGTTCATTGCCGGATTTGAGGCAATGACACCGCTACCAGGATAGATCTATTGTATCGGAGGGCTGGAGTTATCCCAAAAGACGTACTACTTCCCTCATGAAAGCTAGGAAGTCTTTAGTAGTGGAGTTTTTTTTGAACCCACTGAAGTGAGTATCTCCTTTTAGAAGATACGTTTAATTAACCATATTAGTGCCGAACTTTCGCACAAAATGTACTCAGAAGTTTCATCATCTTCAAAGCCGACAAACCTTGTCTTGACACAGGTTTAAATTGTAAAGGTGGTAGTTCAGGCCACAATGACCTGTAAGAAAGCTTGTTAGCAATCTTAAGTATACTTTGTTAAGATTGAGTATTTCCATATATGAATAAGGCCTGATTAAACGTTTGAATTGCCTAAGACCATGACCATGTGTCCACTGGTCTAGGCGAAGTTTGTTTTCCCATTCGTAAATCAGAGTTGTGACTACTGTCCAACTGACATTACAGTACGGTTCAAGACCGATGAATGCAGATTCCGAGCCAGCCCTTGCGAGCTCGTCTGCGGATTTGTTGCCTGCAATCTCCCTATGTCCAGGGACCCAGCCAAGTTTCACTTTGTTGTGTCTGGCAATGGATTGTAGAGCGTCATAGCAACATTTGACTGTTTTGGAGTCCAAAAAGTTAGACGAAAGTGGCTTTAGTGATGCTTGACTATCTGAGAATATCAGTATATTAGCGCCCTTAATGCCTTTGTGGAGGTTTTGTCTGGCGCCAATCTCGATGGCTTGGATTTCCGCTTGAAACAATGTAGGATACGACCCCATTGGTACGAAAATGATTGTGTTGAGTCCAAAGACTCCTGCTCCCACTCCGGATTCTATCTTTGATCCGTCTGTGTACTATTTCAGACTTCTAGGGTCTTGTGCTGGGACATCATTGGACCAGCTTGCGCGGTCCAATATTTCAACTTCGAAAAACCTTCCGAAACAGTGTTGCCTGACATGATTATATCCGGCATTGTACAAAACATGTCTCTATTGGGGATCGAGTTGAGTATGCCGAGGTGACCTGTTAAGTTGCCCGGTTTATAATTATACACAAGTGTAAATATGTGGGCTCTATTGCCGCGTTTCGATAGTTGCCATAATCGGGTGGCGAACACAGCGGATCCCTTGATGTTGGCGAGTATACAACAGCCCTAATACAACAGCCCAAATACAACAGCACATATACACCAGCACGGATACAACAGCACGATGTCTACTGGGTGAGGGATGAATATCGACGAGAGAGATCGAGCAGTAGTCGCAGTCGCAGTAGTAGTCACACAGGAGATTGACGCATTGTGAAACGATAACAAAAGGATTTGAATAAAGAGTGCCATTTAAGTTGATAGAAGTATCTTGTCTACAATTATATTCGTGTTTAAGTTAACAATTCAGAAGTGGGATTTATCCAAAACGAAACGTGTTTACATTTTTTCTCAATACAGGGTACGCATTACCGAACGTATGTACTAAAAAAAAAACACGATATGTGATGGTGTATAATCAATAAATTTTACATCTGTGTTATTAGGATACGAAACGCACGTCATGTCAGGTAGAGGACGAAAAAGAAAATTGCCCGATGGCGATAGCGTTGAAATATTGGTTGCTGATCTATCAGGTAACTTATTCGATTGTTGATTGTGATTAATATGTGGAGTTCAATATGGTAATTATGTATATTGATGAGTCGGGAGGTTTGAATTTGTAATCAAATGTGTTTGAAAAAAAAATATTATTATTATTCTCGTTTTCTCTTTTTTTTCTCTTTTCCTTCCTCCAATCCTGGAACCTTTCACTTCCCATTTATTCCTTTTGGGTGACTCTCTATGTGTGTGACAGAACAAACTATAAAGACAATGTCCACAAAGGTGGTAAATAGCACTTTAAAGCGAGAAAATTAACGGTCGGCGGAAGTTTAGATGAGCTTAGGGATAGGTTGTTCTTAGATTGTTGCAGAACAAATAGTTCCAGTTCGGGCAGGGCTGCTGTGAATGAATCTGTGAGACCGCATGCAGTGATTGAAAGAAATGGGTCATCTCAGGCTTGCGTGATCCCGTTATCACTAACCTATTATCAGGGGTTTCATTCAACTCAACAAAGAATTACTCGTCAGAAGTAAATCTTTTGAAAACGCGCAAATATCGTCGACATCTTTTGGCTACCGCATAAATGTTCAAAATATTGGACAAAAATGTATTCCGGACAAAATTCTTCAGTCACATATTCCACCCCGTCAGATATATTTTAACTGCTCTGAGCGTGGACATATTTCGCTACATTGCTCCAAGCCCCCACGCCGTCCACGTTGCAAAACTTGTTACAGGACCAACCACATTGATGAGCAGTGTCCAATGAAGCCTCAACCATTCGCTGATAAGGTTAACGTGGTGGAACGTCGTGTAAACGTTATTACTTTACCCAATGAATATCATAAGAAAATATCAATAAATAATTTATCTTATGTTGCCTTTGTTGATTTCGGAAGTGAACGTAGCTTGATGTAAATTTCTTGGTCTTCAAATAGAACCAACTATTGGTCAGTACCAGCTAAGGGGATTTGGTGGTGGTTCTTATAAATCGTCCCAACAAGTGTTTGTTGAGGTTTTGATTGATGAAGTTACTGCATTTATATATTTGTTGGTAGTAGACTACCATCTAATTCAGACAGATGTTCTGATTGGCAGGGATTTTGTGGATCAAAACCATATTCGTGTGATTAAGATACAGATGTTTGACATTCGAGAACTGCAAACACATAGAGGATAAGTGTCCTCAAGATCGCGTACGAGATAATACTGATATCACAGACATTAATTATAATCCGTATATTAAAGACGTCGGTATAATGTCATTGAACTGCTTAAACGAGTACAGACATTGTTTTGCAAAAAACATTACTGAAATGGGTCAATGTAGTACAGCAAGATTTAGTATTAAACTCAAATCAGACAAAGTCGTAAATAAAAAGCCGTATCGACTAGCATTCACAGAGCGCAATAGGGTTCAAACAATGATTCAAGACTTACTCAAAAACGGAATCATTCGGGAGAGTAAGTCAGTGTATTCATCTCCGCTTTTACTCATTAAAACAAAGAACAATGAGGACAGTCTATGTATAGACTACAGAGCATTGAATGCTATTACGGTTGGACAACCTTTTCCAATGCCAAATATAGAGGAACAATTAGCTAAGTTAGCTGGGTATAAATATTTCACTTGTCTGGATTTAATCTCAGGTTACTATCAAATTCCTATTGATGAGCCTTCCAGAAAGTACACTGCCTTTTCTACTAACACAAACCAGTATGAATTCCTAGGGATGAGTTTGGTCTAAAGAATGCTCCAGCCACCTTCAAAAATGTAATGAATAGTATTTTGCAACAAATAGGAGATGAAACGATATTAATTTATTTAGACGATATAGTAATTACCAGCAATACCGTGTCTGAGGGAGAACAAACACTACGAATCCTTTGTAAAGCTATTGCAAAATCCGGTATGACATTTAAATTAAACAAATGTAGTTTCTTCAATGCTGAGGTCGAAATCCTAGGTCATATTATAAACGGAAATAGTATAAAACCGGGTTCAAAAACGAAAGCCATTTCGCAATACCCAACTCCTCAAAATGTTCATGACGTACGGCAATTTCTAGGCTTAAGCGGATATTTTCGCCGGTTCATTAAAAATTATGCTATAATAGCAGAACCCTTAACGTCATTGCTCCGAAAAGAGTCAACATTTCGATGGTTGTTTGAACAAGATACGGCATTCACTAAATTAAAAAACTTGTGTAGCGAACCGGTATTAGCAATTTATTGTTCACATGCTAGACACGAACTGCATACTGATGCATCTTCCGTTGGGTTGTCGGGAATATTACTTCAAGAGGAAGCTGACACTCTAAAACCTGTCCAATATTTTAGTAGAAAAACGACTAGTGCTGAAAGTTTCTACTCCAGTCTTGAATTGGAGGTACTCGCAGTTGTGGAAAGTCTGGAAAGATTTAGAATATATGTCATCGGAAAACAATTGACAATAGTTACTGATTGTCAGGCTGTAGAGGCATTAAAGAACAACAAAGTCCTAAATAGACGGATTGCTAGATGGTGGTTGCGTTTGTCAGAGTACGACTTCACCATTCAGCACAGACAAGGGAAGCAAATGCAGCATGTAGACGCGCTAAGTCGACAACCAACTGACCAACCCAGCCTGGTAAAATCTGCCCATAGTAGAATTTTTAAAATCGAAATAAACAAGACCGATTGGGTCTTTTCATTGCAAATGCAGGACAATAAATTAGTTGAAATAATAAACAAACTTGACTTGGACAGGAAAGATGGTGACACGAAACAGTTGCGGGCCGACTACACGTTGAAATACAATAACTTGCTCCGTAATGTTAGTGGAAACAAGTTGTGGGTACTGGTCACTCGTACGTTCCCAACTCGTAAGAAGTTTTCATGATGTTCGAGGACACATTGGGGTTGAAAAAACATTACAACAACTTGCAAAAACATTTTGGATGCGTCAATTTGTTAAGAAATATATTCGAGCGTGCGGTGAATGCAGGGCGGGAAGAAAGAGGGGGAACTTCATTTCTCCGAGACTATCCCAGTTCCTTTTCACACGATCCATTTGGATCACTTAGGTCCCTTCGTTAAGAGTTCCTTTGGAAATCAGTATATAGTCGTCCTTACGGATGCTTTTACAAAATACGTTGTTACCAAGGCCGTTAAAGATACAAAAACCTCTCACGTATTAAAATTCTTAAACGAAACCACCCTCATATTTGGTACTCCAACGAGACTAATTACTGATAGGGGAAGGGAACTTCGTACACCTCCAAAGCTTTTGAAAAGTATTGTGAGGGAAAAAATAATATTCATCACATAAAAAATGATGTTCGCACACCTAGAGCTAATGGTCAGGTTAAGCGTACAAATCGAGCACTTCTGAGCGCTATTACTACCATGACTAATAAAGACACTGGACGAGACTGGGACACGACTCTTTGAAATATGCAATGGACAATAAATAGTTCTCCGAATAACACCACAAGGAAGAGCCCAAATGAATTCCTTTTTGACTTTAGGCCTAGGGATATTCTTCATAACAAGCTGCTTTTAGTGTTTCAAGACAAAGAAGCTCCAGCAAATACTTCAGTAGCTGCAAACCGTGATAATGCGTCGCAGAAGATCGAAGAAGAAAAAAAGAAGTGGAAGGAAGGGTACGATCGTCGATTTAAGAAACCAACAATATATAAAGTAGACGACCTTGCTGTTATTGAACTGGAACCCCCATCGACTGGAGAGTCTCGAAAACTGGAACCCAAATATCGGGGCCCGTTCATTGTTACGGCCGTACTTCCTAATGATAGGTATGTCATTGAGGATGTGCCTGGAATGAAAAGGGAAACCCGATCTTATCAATCGGTATTTGCGTCAGACGTGGACGATGCCGACGAAACGGAAACGAGGTCGTTTCCTACTGAGGATGGCCGAATGTAAATATGTGGGCTCTGTTGCCGCCGTGTCGATAGTTGTCGTAATCGGGTGGCGACAACACGGCGGGTCCCTTGATGTCGGCGAGTATACAACAGCCCAAATACAACAGCCCAAATACAACAGCACATATACACCAGCACGGGTACAACAGCACGATGTCTACTTGGTGAGGGATGAATATCGACGAGAGAAATCACGCAGTAGTCGCAGTCGCAGTAGTAGTCGCACAGGAGATTGACGCATTGTGAAACGATAACAAAAGAATTTGAATAAAGAGTGCCATTTAAGTTGATAGAAGTTTCTTGTCTACAATTATATTCGTGTTTGAGTTAACACAAGCTGTAGTTTGATGGCATATCTAGCAGCTGTCTTCCTAATGAAGATTGGTAAGGGAGATAGTCTGACTATAGCTTCTAGACCTGTTGTGGGGCAGGTGCGCATGGCACCTGTTATACCAAGAAAAGCAAGACGTTGTAATTTCTGCAACTTATTTGCCGTTATTAGTAGTAGTGTCTTAGGCCACCAAACAATGGGTGCATATATAATAATGGGTGTCGCCATCATTGCGTACAATCAATGAATGATTTTGGGAGAGAGACCCCAAGTCCTGCCGTATAGACGTCTACTGGCCCACAGTGCTCTGGCAGCACGCTTTATGGCGGACTTAATATGTGCGTTCCAGCTTAGTCGTTTATCTAGGATTACTCCCAGATATTTGACATCGCTAGAATATGTTAGTGCTGTATTGTGGATTAGTATGGGTTCAAGGTTGACTCGTGTCCTCCTTGAGAATGCCACTCGAACGGTCTTACAGGGATGATCTCTGTTCCACCTTTCCACAACTTGTATTAGTGCAATTTGCATAACATCTCATACTGTTTTTTCGTGCATTCCTTTAATAATAATCTCCATGTCATCAGCAAAGCCTATAGTGGTGTAACTAGATCTATCAGTCGTTCACAGACATCAGAGCAGTACAGTTTTAGTTCGTGAGAGTGTCAAATTTAAACAAGCAAAGTAATTAGTGCAACAGTCTTAAAGCAGCGCAGGTGTCGCCACTTTCTACGAGAAGCGGTGGCCGAGTAGATAGGGCCGGTGCTGTCGGCTCAGGTTCGAGCCCAAGTTGGAACGAATGAAAAAAAACGTTGTGCGCAAACTCACGTAAGTTAGTGAGTGTAGTGAGATGGAGTGTAACGAGCGGTCCTCGCTCTTAGATGCGGAGAATGACCCACAACAACCGGTGGCGGAACCAAGCCACCAGTCAATTGTACCCAAAGAAGGCACAGCAAAAAGGAGGAGGAAGAAAATTTCTCCTAAAAATGTTGCAAAAATGGTTCTGCAGAAGCAGCCCCCAGTGAAAAATCCACTCGGGGCAGCCATAACCGTCACACCTGAAGTGACCTATGCCCAAATGGCGTCTGGTCAGAGCAGAAGGTAGTGCAGCAGCCTTCAGTGCCAAGAACACACGATCCAACGCCCGATTGAAAATCCTCCATTGAAAGGCGTATGGATCGGTTAGAGGAGCAGGTAGGCCAAATTCTGGCGCTCCTGCAGAACCAAGCACGTTACCAGTCCTGATGGCTGCGAAGACGGAGAGCAGTGAATGCAAGTTCATTGGTAGGGATCCAACGAAAAAACGAACTCTATAGATTGTTGTACGATCAAAGCCCAGAGCTCTTTCTGATTAGCGAAACCAAGCTAACCCTGAAAGGCATATTGGAGCACAGTAATAACAATGTTATTAGAAAAGACCGGCCCAAAATAGCATTAAAAATAAAGTGGTGTATAGTAGTGAGGCTTCAGGAGTTTGAGGTGTCGGTCTACTCCCCCGGCTCCTCTAGTTTCAGAACGACTGCATCAGAGCTCGATACACTCTTTCGATGTCTAAGACTGGACTCGTAGAAGAACTTAGTCATTTTGGCCGGGGACTTAAATGCCCGACATGGATATTGTGTTCATAGTTTCCATAGTTTCCAATTATAGAGGGGACCAGCTTTACAGCTGGTGTTGATTGCACAGTGTCGAGTATAGACTCGATTTGAAAGCGGTAATCTGTTTGAACACTTTAGTATATCTCAGTGACCATTTCGGACTTAGTGCCGAAATAAAGATCCCAAACGATATTGCCGAATTAGGAGAGTTTGTTCAAACGTATCCCTATAATTACAGTAGGACACGCTGGACTCGCATCTCAAAACAAATGCAGTTTCCTCGAATGCGCTCCACATACCGTCCAATAGAAACTTGTCAAACGAGGAGATTGACATATATCTAATACAATTGGACGAGACAATAAAACGAACGATGGACTGTACTATACTCAACTACACTCTATACAGTAACTACTACACTCTACCAAAGGAAAAGTGGACTGCTGTCAAGACTAAAATCCTTGTACAGACGGCTTACGAGATGAGGAAATTAGGACACTGTAATCGCTCATTAAGAACATTCAAACACTTATTGTCCAGAATTACAGAGTTTCTGTTAACTTGCATTGGAACAATAAGATTCGGGCTGTAAGATCCAACAACCCGAGCATGTTTCCGCAAATAAATAAAATCTTTCGCAGTGAGCATAGCGATCTTCCGTGTCTTAAGCTCCCCAGAACGACGGACAACGAACAAATACTGACTACAGCAGGTATTGATCCGGACAACGCGGTACTCGACGATAACTTCTTTGTGGTCGAAGACCCGCAAGAAAAAATGGAGGTACTAGGCGTGGTCTTTCAGGAAGTGTATAAGGTGAATGGGAGTGTTCGCCCAAACCACGACCTGGAGAACTGCGTACAATATAGCAACTCGCAACTTCGAGAAGACATGCAACAATGGCGATCTGAGAACTTCGGCTTTGTCGTGTTCAATGAAGATAACATGGCAGATAATGTCATCGCCGACGAAGGGGTTCTTCCCCCGTTCATAGCGAAGACAGAGCTCCAAGCGGTCTTCGAATCACTTAAGAAGAAAAAGTCAGTTGGAATCGACGGGATCTCGAACATTGTGCTAAGACATCTCCCCCTAGATGTGGTTAATATGTACACTATCCTGTTTAACAATGCTCTGAATAATGCACATTATCCGGAACATTGGAAAACTGCGATTGTGCAACCCATATCCAAGAGAGGTAAAGATTCTTCGAATCCGTGCAACCTCCGGTCAATTAGTCTCCTGCCTTACATCAGCAATGTATTTGGGAAGGTGATAAATAGAGCTCTGACCAACTGGACAGAGGACAAACATATTATTCCGGATAACCAATTCGGTTTCAAAGCGGGGCATGACACTATTCATGCCGCGTCGAAACTGGTATCGGATATCCAATGGAACAAGAGCCAGAAACAATGTACGGGTGCCTGCCTTATTGACCTGGAGAAGGCCTTCGACACCGTATGGTTAGAAGGACTTTTTTACAAGCTCAATGGGCTAGGCATTAGTAAACCACTGCTGTATCTACTGTGTAACATGCTTACTGGTAGAAGGTTCGTCATCAAGAATAGCAATGTGACCTCTGCAGGTATATTTGAAGTAAAAAATGGTCTCCAACAGGGTGCCGTTAATTCGCCGATCCTGTTCAACATTTTCTTGAGCGATCTGATAAGTTCTCTTCCTCACGTAATTGTGTACGCCGACGACTTGATTGTGTACAGATCAGGTAAAAAGATCGAGGACATCACTACTCTCGCGCAGGGTGACTTCGACTCATTCATGAGAAGTTGCGATGACTGGAAGTTGAATATCAACTTTCAGAAGTCGGAAACCATACTGTTCAGGACCCCGTTGTATAAGGCTTCGGCGGATACAAAAAAGAATTGGCGAAAGTTCCCAATTGTTGGGCGTCACGGGCAACCACTGGCGCAAAGGACTGTAGTCAGATACCTGGGGATCTGGCTAGATCATTATCTATTTTTTAACAAACATGTAGATGCTGCTCTAGCCCGAGCCCGAGGCGCTTTCGCTCTTACAAAGAGACTGTTTTACAACAGCCAACTCGATGCGAGAGTGAAGGTGATCTGCTACATGGCCTCATCCGGCCAATGCTCACCTATGGCTGTCCCGTGTGGTTCAACGTGAGTGCAAGCTTGATGGAAAAGATTCGGGTGTTTGAGAGGGCTTGTCATAGGGCATGTCTACTCCAATTTCGTCTCCGACGAAGTTGAATCCATCAGATGAGGGTACAAGGGCAGATTACCCACCAAAATACGATTTCAACAATGGACCTCCGTTTCTTGAGCTGACGGAAGTGGGTGGCCGAAGCTACCAGACGATATCGCAAAACATGAGCCAAGTATAAGCTGCTTTTCAACAAGAAGATCGGCACAATTTTCGACGCATCGAGGTTTTCCACATTCCTAAAGGTACAATGAACCAAATACAGCGGTAGACTCCGAAGAAATCAGCAAGCTACGAAAAAACTTGCCAATTAATAAGGAGAGCTAAATATTCAACCTCACGCCATATCTGGATGAATCGGGAATTCAATGGTCGAATCAATGCCGCAATGACCGTTTGCCAGACGCCCTACCATCTTGCCCAAGGTGTCCAGAGTCACGAAGCTTATTACCGTCTTTCTGCCACTAAAATGATGATACTGTAGTTAACGAGATGCGACATAAGTACTGGGTCCCAGCTCTGCGCACCGCGTGAGACGAGTAAGAAAGTAGTGCCAGTTATGCCGAATACGAGAAGCCAGACCGCTGCCGCCACTGATGGGTCAACTGCCAGACAATCGCCTCACGCCTTATGTAAGACCATTCAATATCACCGGAGGACGTCGCCGAGAGAAGCGTTGGATCTCCCTTTTCACCTGCCTCAGGACCAGGGCAGTGCATGTGGAAATTGTTGCCAACCTATTTACTGACGCATGTCTTTTACGCATCCGCAATCTTGTGAACAGGTGTCGAGTCCCTTTGTAGATAAGAAGCGATAACGGGACAAACTTCATTGGGGCGAACAGGGAGTTGAAGGACGACGGTATTTCTGATGTCGACGCCATGGAAGCGGAACTTTCTTCCTCTGGCATCGAGCGGGTGTTTAATTGCCCCTCAAACCTACATGCAGGAGGATGCTGGGAACGACTTGTCAGTCCTTCGTCTACGTTGTCTGAGATTGCGCCGAAGATGGAAACCTTGCAAAGTGCACCGATTGAGGCTAAAAACATTGTGAACGGCCGACCTCTCACACATCTACCAGTATCAGCACAGGATGAGGAGCCAGTCACCCTGAACCACTTCCTCCTGAGAATAAAACATTGTGCCTTCGAAAGTATTGGACGGTCTAGCAGCAGATTTTGGAAGAGGTGAATGCGGGAGTACTTGCCCGTCCTGACCAAAAGGTGCAAATGGTTCAAAGAAGTACTGCCGATCCAAGTTGGTACTCTAGTTCTAGTGTATGACGTCGACATATGGACAAGCTAGTGGATCCGAGGACGAGTGACAACGCTATTCCCGGGAAGGAATGGGCAAGTAAGACTAGCTGAGATAACGACATCCAGTGGAACATTCCGAAGACCGACGGTGAAACTTGCTGTTTTAGAAGTTGGTGACCCACAACAACCGGTGGTAGAACCAAGTCAGTTGTACCCAAAGAAGGCATATTAAAAAGGAGGAGGAAGAAAATTTCTCCTAAAAATGTTAAGGAGAGCGAAGTGGGGCATCGGCGATTTCAACGGCAGCCGAGTCAGCGGAAGAAGATACCGTACAATACGTGCCGGATGGAGGAGAAGGCTTATTCGCTGTCAGCAGCAATAGCTTTAACTAACTCTCATCTGACACAGAATGAAGTTGAGCGTGTACTTCTTATGAAGGAAACGCTTGTAGGCGACATGCCGGGGAAAAATCAGCGACTCTTGCATGCAATCAGAGAGCTGAAGGCAAGAACTATTGCCAGGCGAATGCTGGACCAGCCGAAGCAGCAACAGCTTATTGTAAAAATGCAGCGGCAGCAAAAGCGGGCTACAGCGCAGCAAGAACAACCACCAGCAGCTGAACAACAACAACAGCTGCAAGCTTCTCAGCAACAACAACGGCCAACAACGTAACAGCAACAGCGGCCTGAAATAGAGCAATAACAGCTGACAGTAGCTCAGCTCAGAAACGTCCAGCAACAAAAAGCGTACAGCAACACAATAGCTCAACAGTGACAGCAGCCAGCAACTCATCAGCAGCAGCTACAGAAAATAGATAAAGTGCCGGCAATCAATATCTACGAGGCAGATATTGAACAAACCGCCAAGTTGTACAAGGGTGCCGCCATTGGTTCAGGTAACTTTTTCATATGTAAAAATAAAGGTGCGCAAAACCACGCAATTCACTGCAACAAAGTGGGTACAAGTAAAAGAGTATCGTCACTGGAGTTCTTTTGATTCACCCCAAAAAGCGAAAAATGCCAGTCCCGGCTGTTACTTGGCCGCTCGAAGCGGAGAAGGTCCTGCAACTGCTCATAGAGCAAGCGTGTTTTTTTTTAGTTTTTGCACCCACAAGCACTGTGTATAATCTAAAGAAGTCAAAGGTTCGGGAACGCCGCGTCGAACTGCCAAATGCATCCCCTATGCGTTAAATGCTGAGAAAACCACAGTACGGAAAATTGGGCAAGAGGGAGCAGCTGACAAGAGTCTGCTCAAATGCGTACTCTGCGGGAGTGCGGGGAACACCGCTAACTATCCATTCAACATAATGAAAGTTCTTGAGTAGACGTGTTTCTCCATCGCTCCATTGATTTTCGATAATTATCCTAATCTCGAGATATAGTTTAGTGTCAGTGATAGTACAACTTATCATTAAACCTATTTACAGCATTATATAAATTCGGTTTTGATTATTTCACTGTGTTTATTTCATTGTTTGTCATAATCATCTACATAAAATGCATAGTTCACCAAAATCTCGCCAAGTGCTCCCTCCTACGGTTCCTTCCACCGGTAAAGCAAAAGAATAGAAAAACAGCAATGAGAAACTACCTCCCTGCCATCCGTCTCTGCTCCTCATCTGTGTTCCCCTGACCCCTTGGCTTTTCCATCTGACCCGCTGTCAAAACAAAGTGAGCTTATTGTGACTTTGATTACTTCAAAACTCGCCGGTCTGAACAGAGGATTCTCAACAAAATTGAGATGGAAGTGCAATCAATGAAAAATAATAATGATGAAATTGACATTAGAGTATCGCACCTTGAATCCAACTCCTCTGTCACTGAAACCCTTCGTAACGAAATCATCGCTTTCAAACAAGACATCGAAATACAGGAGGATAAAGCTATTGCTGCTGATGCCCTTCTCTACGGAGTTCCAACCATGGAAAGCGAAAACAATTCAATTCAAGCTCCTGCCGTCATGCTAAAATTTAACTCTGCAAAAAAAATTATTTTGAAGTCAATAACATCACAAAGTAAACAACGTGCGACCCCGCTCTGCCTTAGTGATATCGGTATACCATCAGAATATCGCATACACGTACATGAAGCCCTAACCAAACACAGTCATATGATTCTTCAGCATGCACTTCGCTACAAAAAGCAAATGAAATTGGTTGCGGTGTATTCTTCGCGGGGACTTGTGAGTGTAATCAAGAATGCAAAAAGCAAAGCTTGTGTTGTCAAAAGCTTAAATGATCTTCATCATGTAATCAATGGAAGCGAAATAGAAAGCTCTGACACTTGATCTTTACAATTACATATTTTTATTTAATCTTATTTTTTTTTCTCTTCTTTTCAAATTAGATTGCGAATGTCGATTATCGATTGATAGTCGACATTCGCAATCTAATTTGAATACGCAACGATTGTCGAC